>JAGKTI010001934.1:32920-50057 GCA_018397915.1 Birgus latro | reverse complement strand
CCTGTAAAATTTGTGGACTTCAGATCTGGAATGGCTGCCTCCGACCCCACGAGGAACCAACACCAGTACGCCAAGTTATAGAGGAGGAATGCAGAAGGGAAGGCTATGGATGCCACCTGCTCCACCTTCTTTGCCCCCGCCAGGTACGCCTCACCTCCGCTACTCCCAGACCGTCCGCTTTCCTCCTCAACTGTACCGGGAACGAGTGACTGCACCTACAGGAGACATGACAACAGGTTAGTGGAATGATGACTCTATGTTTCATGACTTCATTTCGTGGTCGTTTATTTTAGTGTATTCCTCCTACTTCCAGACGACTTGATTCAACTTATGTGAGACTCTTCGAAGTGCAGATTGTAAATACAGGGTGACCCACACTCTCGTATAACGCTCTCCACTTCCACTCCTCCAGGTTACTTCTCGTGTGTTGTAGGGACGGCTCAGTCACATAGTTATCAGTATCTACCCTGCATCTTTTATTCATGTAATCCAAATGGCACAACCACGCCCACACTAGTCGATTGGGCCGTCCCTGCAACACACAAGATACTGCCAGGTGAGTTTCTAGTGGAAAGCTGTTTACGGGTCACCCTGTATACAGAACCATAATTTTCAATGATTCCTTCGCTACAAAAGATATCTTCCCTAAGTTTAATAATCACATCGTCTGGAGGGAGCATGAATATAAGGGTAAAACACACCACTAGACTGACTGACTAGGTTAATGGCGTTTGATTGTGTGGTTTCCTGTGAGATCTTAACATTCATGTAAAGTCTCTTATTCGTGTAGTAAACTATAGGTTTTCACGCCACTAAATTTTTATACAGCAACAGACTTACTCCATGATATTTTTCCTCTGATTGCTGGTATCTTTAGTACAAGGGTATAGTTATAGTCACAGCCTTTTGCCACACCACTGATACAGCTCCACCCGTCCACTCTGCGTCACATATTCTTACTGCAACCTCCCTACAATCTTTCATTGTTCCAGCGTATGGCTTATCAACACCTGCTGCCTTCTTGTTGTTTAGTCTTTTCACATCTGTCGTCACATTCACAGGCATCATATTCCTTGTCTGTGAGCCAAAACAGTCATAGTAACCATTCATCTTTTATTTCTAGTTCCTCACTCATCTTGAGGTGAGAAAAAGGGTTTTGTTGTTGTTGTTGTTGTTGTTACTGATGATGATGATGATAATGATGATGATGATGGGAGCAAAGTATATTCATTGTCTGAATTAAAGCAATTGACTTCTCTCAATCTCTAGTTAATAAAACATTCATTTCACTGGTTTTTAGCCTTAATCACTTCTTTTATGACTGCCTTCTGCCTAGGCTTTCCGAGTCCTTGATCGTCATCAGGTACAGATAAGACCTATATCAGTTCGTGGCAAGAAATGCTATGCCCTTGCCAGCCTCTTACGCATCCAGTCCTGTTTGTGTTCATTATCCTAATTCACTGTACTAATTTCTATAAGTATTCGTAATTTTCATCACGGAATTTTTCACAACGTATGAAGGCTCTGTAAATTGCCTTGTGTTGCCTCCATTTACAATTCTCTTTTATCATGATAGTGGTAGCGTGGGTTGATTGCACATTAGTGCGTGTTTGCTTGAAAAATTTCTTGGTGTTAATCGTAAAATTAAGCTGTATATTTCAGTCCCTGTTTGTAAGCTTTAGACAGGAATGTATAGTAAGTATGCATTGTTCAGTGCACAATTTGTGTGTGTGTGTGTGTGTGTGTGTGTGTGTGTGTGTGTGTGTATGTGTGTGTGTGTGTGTGTAGCTTTAGACAGGAATGTATAGTAAGTATGCATTGTTCAACGCTCAACTTGTGTGTGTGTGTGTGTGTGTGTGTGTGTGTGTGTGTGGGTGGGTGTGTGTGTGTGTGTATGAGAGAGAGAGAGACCAGGTTAGTGTTATGTCCCACACTTTGGTGCACCACACATACTTTAGGGCTGATGTCCTTAAATACGACATAAGTTGCAGGACTACGCACACTAAGTGGTGGTTGTGAAGGATGTACGCTAAAAGATCATGAGCTTCAGTAGCAATGATATTTAACGCCGACCACCCTTTAGGCCGGTGTGATGAGACTACAGGGATAACGCTATTGTCTGATCTCGTCGGGGGGGAGGGGCAGATTTCCGTTCTGTATACCGTATCGCTTTTATTACGTGCTAAGTTTGATTTCCCCAGGATGGTCACCCTTCCATTTTTCTTTTTCATTTTTCTCTAACCCAGCTTAATCCATCCTAAACTAGTTGAACGGATTAACCTAACTGACTAACAAACCAACTTAACTACTAAGAAAACAGATCAAACCTAACCTAGACTTTCCTGAATAAGAAAAGGTGCAAAAATGTTATACAGAACGGAAATCAGTGTCCGGGGCCACTTACTTCGAGCAGGGTCTTGACAATACGTTTATTCAAGGGATGAGTGGCTTTACCACACTTAATTTGAAAGGAAATATTAATCTCACAAAGCACTCGCATTGTACAAAGTAGCGCATCTTTTTCATTAGTAACACAGAAGTGCCGTTTTATCATTCTAATTCTTGGAGGATGTGATCAGTTCAAGGTAGTACTTAATAAAAACAAGTATATAACACTGACAGTGTTCGATCTGTGTAAAGAGAGAATGATGGTTACATCATTCCCTGTCGTTAAACCTGACTACTTGAGAAAAAAGAACAGTCATTATGTGTTGTCAAAGCCGGTGCATAAAAATCTAAGTTAGTTGCACGTAAGTGCAACATAATTCATGTGCAGTGCCGGAATAGAGGCCTGCTTACACAACAAGAGGTGACTGTGCATGGACAAATATACTTTTTATATGTACATAAGAAGGTTTATATTGAGCACCGTGAAATGTTTTTAGATTGGTAATATCGAGACAGCGAATAGTGTTATATCTTAAAAAGAGACGTTGCCAAAGTTATCAGTAATAATGAAAGTGGCAGAAATTTTGTTCCATATCTGTAAGAGGAACTTTTTACCCTTGTAGAAATGGTTATGAGGATAGGGAGAGCGAGACTCAAAGCAGAGGGGAGACATGAGATATGAGTAAGGAAGGTGCATGGCTTTTCATGGAAAGGGACAGAAACGTCTGGTGCTGCTTTGTGGCGACAGCTGCTCACAAGATGCGACGTCAGGCAGCGGATAGATAGACTGCTAGATAGATAGATGAGCTGACTGATTAATAGACTGACTGTACAGTACCGTGGTGGCCGCTTTGCCAGTAGTGTTGGCGGTGGTGGTGGTGGTGGTAGAGGACGCCTTCTTGGCTAGCTCCTGAAGCCTGGGGAAAAGATATACGACAGTAACTCAGTACTCCTCATTACTCCATGAACTTTAGCTCCCAGCAATACTCAGAAGTGTCCGCAAGAGATTTAATTTTTCAGTGATAGCTATAATGCCTTTTTCTGCAAATTACGTTCAAACTTGTTTAGATCCGTTTGAAATAATTTAAAAGTATTGTACAACCAATAAAATTTGCCGTAGGTGGGGGCATACAGTTAATTCTACACTGAGGGACATGCCAAATGGTTACCTATACGTCAGAAAATCATATACTGTGTTAAGTAGGAACAATATTCCGGTAGTAACGAACGCATGGACGCTTGATAATTTAGTAGACGGCCAGGGCCATTTAAAAACGATGGAATTGAGCATTTGCAAAAGTTAGTAAAGAAGGAAATCCAAGAGCAGGGACCTATGAGCTTAGCGACCATGAGCCGATAGGCGGATGCCGGTATGCTAAGTATCTTTCCAGCAAAATCCCCCACACAGGAGCCCTGAACAACAGTGGGTTAAGACGCTGCAATCGAATGTGACCCATCAGTATTCAGCTTCATGAGATGGATGGGGTTTTGTTAAATTTAGCTCCTTAGGGGAATGTAACTATACCACTTTTTACTGATTAGGCCTGAAATCGTTGTCTTTCCATTTTTAATGCTGAATTGTAGAAATAGATTAATATTAGAATACGATGCTAGTCACGAAGAAGTGCAATGGTAAGGATATAGAGCCACAGCATTGTCTTGTTCTGTCAGTAAGCTAAATTAAATACAACTGCAAAAGTATAAAAATCTGGCCAAGTTAAAGTGAAAGCATTATAGTCCGTCTTGCCATAAATACCTGAACTGAAATACTATAGTCAAATTTCAGACCCCTACGTCTCTTATGGAACAACACAAGACTGGATGATGGGTGGGAATTAAGTTGCCATTCAAGTTACTGGATGGAACACGGGAAAAATTGTACCTGCCCGAAGAGGAAAGGTTAAGGTACCAACTTTCTAATGGGAGTCTGTAATGGAGTCTTCAGGTAAGAGGGCTGGTATAGGTGATGTGCTGGGAGACAGTGACGTGGCTGACCTACCTGATGACGAGTCCGAACTCAAACAGGACGAGTGTGACGAAGGTGAGGCAGGAGAGCAGCCACACGTCGATGGCACGCACGTAGCTCACCCGCGGCGTTGACTGCCTAGGGGGAGGGGGGACGCGTTCAGAATGATTATCGCCACCACTATCACCACCACCGTTATCATCATCGTCATCAGTTTTACCATTATTACCATCATTAATATATCATTATTATTTTTATGGTCATCATTATCATCATATTTCCCCTTACCATTATCACTTTCAATGCCATCGTCATCATCATCATCATTATCACAGTTATCATCATTCTTATCATAACCGCATCTCCTATTGATACGTGGGGATTGTCAGCAATGTGGCGCTGTGTATGAACACGGTATAGTTGCTTGGTGTAATGATATGTTGACACGTTTTATTATGTGATGTTTGTCACAAAGGCGTGGGAAACAATTCCATTTTGCGCAGGGTTTGTGATAAGTGGGTGCGTAAAACATGTAGCAATATTAAAGGTAGACTGAAGGTAATGCTGATTTCATGTGTGAGGTATGTCGGGGAGAGCATGTGGAGATTATCTGGCATAATAAGATTGATCTTGCTGGTGAGTCTCTTGAATGTGGAAGAGTTGTTACGAGTACCTGGGAGACATGTTATGTATTAGAGGTGGGTCTGGAGTCTAGCTCTGTGGCTAGAGTGTGGGGTGGTTGGAAGAAGTTCAGGGAGCTGTTGCCTCTCCTGACACTGTTAGGGCTATCTCTCCGTGCCAAGGGATCTTTGTATGCGGCATGTATTAGGAGAGTAATGCTGTATGGTAGTGAGAGCTGGGCAGTAAAGAAAGAGGAAATTCGCAGGCTCAGACGTACAAAAAAGAGACAGAGTGTAGGTGGATCTGTATTGCTTCCTTGAACGAGGGGTGGGGGGGGGGGGGGGGGTAGGTTTTTGATAGAAGAATTAAGAAGAAGGAGGGGACTGAAGTGTATTGATGTTGTGATGAGGAGAGGTAGACTGAGATGGTTTGGGCATGTGGAGAGGATGGGGAATGACAGTTGGGTGCAGAAAGTAAGAGGTGTGAATGGTGGGGGTACGGTTGCGAGAGGCAGACCTAAAAAGATCTGGGACGAGGTCATAGACTGTGACCTCAGGGATAAGGTACTGAATAGGAAGGCTGCCAGAGATCGAGGAGCATGGAGAGCCGCCGTTAGGTGGCCAAGGCCGACGCATACAAGCATGTTGGAGCCTTTACAAACGAAATGAAACGATTTAGAGCTTGTATATGACCTTTGTGTGGGAAGTTTAATGTGTGGAGTATGTGTTTATTGCTGTTTTAATACTATTCTTGGTACACGCCGGCAGTGACCTTTGATGTTACGTTGCCACGATGAAGATTTCCGTTCTGTATACCATGTTTTGCACTTCGTGGTAAGTCTGATTTTCCCACAGTCATTCATCCATGTTTATTTTTTAATCACACGTAACTTAACCTGTCCAAACCTAACCCAACAGATTAGCCTATGTCACTAACAAACTTACAAACCTGATACTAAGAAAACAAAGCAAACCTAGCCTAGACTTTCCTGGATAAGAAGTGGAAAAATGATACATAGAACGAAATACACCTGCCAGGGTCAGGTAATGCAGTCAATCAATCTCTTAATATCCGAGGAAGGCGGAGTTTGTGGTGTGGTACATTTTAGTGCGTTTTTTCCTTCCTGACAAAGTTGTGCACCCCTTTTTCAGCTTAGATGATGGCAAAGTGTAGTTCGACTAGAGAGTAAATTTGACGATACTCGTATCACTTTAATTTGGCCTAAAATTACCATCTCTCCATCTTGAATGCTGAGTTATAACTATTGATTTTAGCTAGAATATGATGCAAGTCATGGAAAAGTGATATGAAAAGAATGTAGGGACGTGGTGTTCGTTTTCTTCTGCCGCTGAGTTATGTGAATTAAGCAAATAACAACAATCTGGACCAAGTTAGTGTAAAAAGAGTACACTATCAAGGGATGTTCTTTCCTATCTCTTAAACACCAAGGCTTATTGAATTTCACGCAACCACGACTGGTTAGTAGAGTTGAGGCCCAGTTCCGTCAGATGAACACAAACTGGTTATAACCCTATGTACTGACATGGTAACACCGAGTAGGGCGGACATGGTAAGGATGGTGGTGATGCAGAGGGTCATGCGTCCCGGGATGGCTTCAGGGGGCACCACCAGCGACACGAAGGCCACCACGACGAAGAGACCAGAGGGGAGGTACACCTGCAGTAGCATGTAGGTCAGACGACGCGTTAGGTGTACACGGAACCCCAGTGCTGGATAGGAGCCTAGGGAGAGGAAGAGAGAAGAAAAAAGCAATAAAAAGAACTTAATCTAACCCAGTGGTTCTCAGACTGAGGGTCATGAGGTACTGTTAAGTACATGTATCTGAATTCGGTTGTCAGAGACTATTATGATCATTTTTAAAGGCGATATTTATGTTGAGTCTTTACAATGTCAACTATCTTGCGCACAACAAACATAGAGGCAATACAAGATAAAGTCCTCAAACTCAGTGGCGACTCATTTGACACAGACACTTTCGTAAAGAAGTGCCTGAATGGAGTTTGGGGTAAGAATGGGACGCTACCTTAGTATCAACAAATTAGCTGTCTGGGCGTTCCTGTCAGTTTTATCTGCCTTTGTTTGTAAAGCGGTTTTTTTTCAAATTGTTAAACATGAGAGCGAAAGCGCATAATCAGTTCCACCTGGAAGATGATCTCTTCTAAACCCTCTGTGTGTCTCAACCACTGATACCCCACTTAGTAGCAAAAATGCAGTTTCAACCGTACGGTAAGTCATCAAATCACCAATCTGAGTATTCTTTTATGTGCGTGCACCGCATCTTTATTTTTAGTCATTCGAGTTATTATAATCTCATTTCCAAAATGCTTTTTCGAGTGATGCTAATTTGTTTGGTTTTTCATATGAAGATGTAGATGAGGGCCACAGATGTTATTGTATGTAGTCCGAGGGAACCAGAAAACAAAAAAAGTTTGGGAATCACTTGCTTATCCTAAATTAACCTAACTTAACCTTGTCTTATCAAATGTAAGTTAAGCAAACCGAACTTAATCTAACCTAATCTCATTTGCGTTGATCTAGCTTGGCCTGACCTAAGCTAACCTAACTAGATCTAAGAGTGTGAGAACGCAGGTATAAATTTGGTGAGGAAAGTGGAAAAGAATGAGGATACTAAGATACGAGCCAGAGAGAGAGAGGGGGGGGGGGACAGATACGGGGCTGAAAAATGGAAGATGGAGATACATAGATAAGGGAAAAGAAGAGGATAAATGGATACGAGTCTAGGTTAGTGAGGGGACAGGGTAACTTGACATAGCTTAGGGGATTCCTCTTGTAGTGAAAAGGTTGGCCATATCGCCCCTTCCTTCACAGTGATGGTTTATTTTGATCCTTCTTGTTACTGGAGATGGGGAGGTGCTGGAGAGGGACGCCTTCTTGTGGTGGCACCGATATAACGGGGGGGCTCAACTGCCTGGTTATACAAACGTCCCTGATCTACTTCCGTATCCCCCGAAAAGAGGATGGTGGGCTGTGGGAGAAGGGTAACTTAAACCTGCAGTCTAATGGGTTCACATTTCAGATGAACTTGCGGTTATACCTACAGCAACAGCAACAACAATCAGAAAAATAACAACCAACAACTACTACTACTACTACTACCACCAGTAATCTGTTATCGTAATCGGTTTAAGATAGTGAAATCATTGTTACTGAAATATTTTATTTTTATAAATTTTGCAGAGTATATAATTGCAATGGAATACATTCGAAATGTAATTGTAATAATGATTACTTTTACCTTTACTGTTTCAGTTCGTCAGCTAATCATATTACAGTGTTATATTTCAACATATTGTATGTTTATTATATAAAGCGTGTTTGTTTGATTGACTGTATGTATGTATGTTTGTTTGTGTGTATGTATGTGTGTGTGTGTGTGTGTGTGTGTGCGTGTGTGTGTGTGTGTGTTTGTGTATGTGAAACAAGGAAACGAGAAACATGTATAAAGCCTGCAATATTCATCCATTTTTATATGAACCACGATAGCGCCCTCAGTATGAGTGTTCTTCCCCTATACCATATAATATCGCCTGGTATACCCATTTCACTCTACCGTGGCCTAAAACTGCCATCTCTCCATCTCCAGTACTCAGCCGTAACAAGAATTAAACACTAGAATGTACCGCTAATCATGAAGTAGAGCTGTGGAAAGGATGGAGAGCCGAAGTGCTGTCTTACTCTGCCATTGAGCTAAATTAAATAAGCCGCAACAAGACAAAAATCTCGGCCAAGTTAGGTGGAAGAACTATAGTAACAGAAATGAAAAGGTGCCACCGTACTGAAAAGTAATGGATATAGCTTGTAATCCCCTCACTACGATATGTCATACCCAAGATTAATAAAGTTGTCTGGTTATGGGAAGATTAGAATACTGTATAAAAAGTAATTGTTCTGGTAGTAGTAGTAGTAATTGTAGCCTCAGGTTCATCTGAACGTGAACCCAGTGGAATGTTCGTCGAATCTTTCATCAGTCTACCATCCTCCTTTCTGGGGGTAGGGAAGCAGTTGAGGGATGTTTGTATAACCGGGCAGCTCCATCACTCATTTATGTCGGTGCCACCACGTGAAGGCATCCCTCTCCAGCACCCTGAAAGTATTAAGCTATTATGAGTACCTGGGTCAGGGTCTGCTGCGTATCTCCTTGTAATATGCATCAACCAATCATGATCAAATATTTACTGTTAGTCTGGCCTTCATTTAAAGCCGTCTGTAAAAACTGAAGGAGTTAGATCCAGTCAGTTGATTAACCCTTTCAGTTGTATGTCTTATACTTTCAGTCTTGCCACCTCCAGACATCTGTGTTTAGCTTCAGAGTGACCTTTGAGCCGGGTGGTTTGAATAAAGACTCCATTCACTCCTTCCAGGGAGCTCTCATAACCTGGATAAAATCGTCAGATAGTAACAAAAAAAAAAAAGAAAAGAAATATGACGTCCTAGGGCTGAGGAGTAAACTGCTTCAACCTGTTAAGTACTTGAACTTGATGCTGTACGTGTGAAATTACGCTTACGTGGCCTGGTGAGTTAGAACGCGGGCTCTACCGATAGATCAAATGTTTCAGGCACCAAGGTGATTTTTAGATGATATCAGGATGGGTATTCGGTCACAAAATGCAACTCCCACCAGACAGATTCTTTGTTACAATGTCAGTCAGAGGGTATGGTTTTTATTTCATTCTTCCTGCTTCAGCTTTAGAGAGGGCCCTTATGTGAAGGAGTTTATGGATGCTAAACATAGCACCTCCGGTTTGAAAATTATCTCATAAGCTGAATAAATTCGTCTGGATGTTGTAAGAATAAAGGAGAAACTATGTCATCATATGAACGGGTTAACCAGGACAATTCCTTTGGTCAATTAGTAGGGGTATGCATGGCATACAAACTACGTGATTATCGTGAAACACACCGTAGTCACCTTGCTTTCAAGCATTGTTTCTTAAATATCTTTTATATGCATCACTAAATTTGCCTGCGATAAATGGCGAGGATGATATTATTGATCATACAGCCATCACTGTCAAGAGGTAGGTAAAAGCAACACACCTACTGTTAAATTATTCTGCACCCACTCGGTCAGTCATTGTTCCTAAAGTCGAACGTTCAAGCAGCTACCCTTTTTAGTGAAAAAAGAAGAAAAAAGAATCCCAAGCTTAGAGTATGCAAAACTTCTTCGTTAAAAAGGGGGGGTGGGTGAGGATTCAGAATCAGGATCCGTTCATTTCGAGATGCCTGAACAGTGCTTTTAAAAGACTGGGTATCATAGGAGTGTGAAAGATAAGCTGAAAAAAAGACGGTTCCAAAATTGACCTGCAGACCAGAATAAAGAATCATGTTTAAACCCTTTACTAAACACGTTCCCATATCTAAGTAAAGTCATTTGGAAGTTGGAAGAATTAAGATGACGTCATTATACTGCGAGACTTAATTCATTTTTTTTTAAAGGCTGTCAGTGCTTTCAGTGCTGAGTTACATAATGTTGTGGTGCCAAGCATGAGAAATAGGCGTTTGCATTCTCTTCTCTCTCTCTCTCTACACACACACACACACACACACACACACGCACACAAACGCACTCACTAACCACCTTCACACACATATCTGTCACAGACACGCATCTCACCATAAACATCCTGCTCCCTGGTGAAATGCTCCATCCTCTCAAACCTGATGTGGAACTGCTCATTGGGTATGGCCCTGGACACCTCTAGGCCAGGGGGCATCCACAGGTACACGTTGCGATCCACTGTGTATGCGTCTGTGAGTGGAGAGAGTGGCGGAGCGGAAGGGGGTGTTATTTTAAGCACTTGTGGAGATGGGGTGTTATTTAAAGCATTTGTGGAGATGGGGTGTTATTTAAAGCTCTTGTGGAGGAGATGGGATGTTATTTTAAGCAGTTATGGAGACGGGATGTTATTTTAAGCATTTGTGGAGGAGAAGGAATGTTATTTTAAGCACTTGTGGAGATATATTATTTTAAGCACTTATGGAGATCGGACGTTATTTTAAGCACTTATGGAGGAGCGGGAGTGTTATTTTAAGCTCTTGTGGAGGAGATGGGGTGTTATTTTTAAGCACTTTTGGAGATGGGGTGTTATTTTAAGCACTTGTGGAGGAGATGGGGTGTTATTTTAAGCACTTGTGGAGATTGGGTGTATTTTAAGCACTTGTGGAGTAGATGGGGTGTTATTTAAAGCACTTGTGGAGGAGATGGGGTGTTATTTAAAGAGCTTGTGGAGATGGGGTGTTATTTTAAGCACTTGTGGAGATGGGGTGTTATTTTAAGCACTTGTGGAGATGGGGTGTTATTTTAAGCACTTGTGGAGATGGGGTGTTATTTTAAGCACTTGTGGAGATGGGGTGTTATTTTAAGCACTTGTGGAGATGGGGTGTTATTTTAAGCACTTGTGGAGATGGGGTGTTATTTTAAGCACTTGTGGAGATGGGGTGTTATTTTAAGCTCTTGTGGAGGAGATGGGGTGTTATTTAAAGCACTTGTGGAGATGGGGTGTTATTTTAAGCACTTGTGGAGATGGGGTGTTATTTTAAGCACTTGTGGAGATGGGGTGTTATTTTAAGCTCTTGTGGAGGAGATGGGGTGTTATTTAAAGCACTTGTGGAGATGGGGTGTTATTTTAAGCACTTGTGGAGATGGGGTGTTATTTTAAGCACTTATGGAGGAGATTGGGTGTTATTTAAAGCACTTGTGGAGATGGGGTGTTATTTAAAGTACTTGTGGAGGAGATGGGATGTTATTTAAAGCACTTGTGGAGATGGGACGTTATTTTAAGCACTTATGGAGGAGCGGGAGTGTTATTTTAAGCTCTTGTGGAGGAGATGGGGTGTTATTTTAAGCACTTTTGGAGATGGGGTGTTATTTTAAGCACTTGTGGAGGAGATGGGGTGTTTTTTAAAGCAATTGTGGAGATGGTGTGTTATTTTAAGCACTTGTGGAGGAGATGGGGTGTTATTTAAAGCACTTGTGGAGATGGGGTGTTATTTTAAGCACTTGTGGAGATGGGGTGTTATTTTAAGCACTTGTGGAGATGGGGTGTTATTTTAAGCACTTGTGGAGATGGGGTGTTATTTTAAGCACTTGTGGAGATGAGGTGTTATTTTAAGCACTTGTGGAGGAGCGGGAGTGTTTTTTTAATTATTTGTGGAAGAGATGGGATGTTAATTTAAGCACTTGTGGAGATGGGATGTTATTTTAAGCACTTGTATTTTATGGTATATGCAGATAATTTTACTTAGTTGGAGTTTTTTTTTTTGTCTGTAAGTGTCTGTTTATCTGTCTGTCTGTCTTTCTATCCGTGTCTCTTTATGTCTGTCTGCCTCTGTCCATCTGTCTCTCAGCCTATCTGTCCGTCTGTCTGTTTGTCCTCTCTCTGTCTGTCTGTCTTCCTATGTCTGTCTGTCTGCCTATCATCTGTTTATCTATATCTATTAATTAATCTGTCTGTCTGTCTATCTATCTATCATCCAGTCCATTATTGCTCTCTCAGAAGCATTAGGGTCTTGGACTATGCAATATAGTATAGATATTTAAGACGAGAGTGACCAGTCGCCCTTCCCTGTGTTGCAAATTGGGAGCAATATACCCAACCGACTCTCGGATCTAAACCCTTATGGATCACACCCAGTTGGAGCGCCTTTACACACTATACTCATTTTACTCTAACTTGACCCAGATTTTCATCCTTTAGCAGCTTATTTCCCGTAGCTCAGGGACAGAAAAAAACAGTGACGTGGCCCTGCACTCTATTCATGGCACTTCTTCGTGACTAGAGCATGTTTTATTGTTAATCTCCTGTCACAGCTTAGCATTCAAGGCTTAGAGATGATAATTTTAGTTAGAGAAAAAACATAACAGTTCACCAGTCGTCTGTTTGGTTATATGTTTGCCATCCAACTTAACAAGTGGTTTCCTGGGCTGCAAGAAACCATTTGGGATGTCACTCAGTGTAGAGTCACCGTAATGTAACACTACATCAAATGAGTGGATGATAGGCGCCCCCCACCTACCTTGCATGTTTTAACAGGGTGGCCCATATATAACGCTCTTCTTCCACTCCACCAGGTGATTTCTCGTGTGTTGCGGGAACGGCCCAGTCAGCGTTATCAATTTCTACCCTGCGTCATTTACCCGTATTCATATCATACTCCCATTTCCACACCCACGTCCACACCAGCAGACTGAGCCGTCCCCGCAACACGTAAAATACTGCCAGTTAAGTTTCAGGTGGAGAACTATTTACGGACCAGCGTGTATTTAGCTTTCAATAATCCCTTCACCACAATCAGTAACTCCCAAACTAAATGAATTCTGGACCTTTACTTCAGTTCAGGAGGGATCTTAAAATGAACGGATGGTCAACAGCCTTCTCCTTGAGTCCATAAACACCATATTGATTTTAGCGTTATTGCTGCAACCACATGATTTTATCAGCGCCGTGGGTCCGATTTCATTATACTTCTTGTACTCTTACATGGCCTAAACCTGCCATCTCTCCGTCTTGTATTCCAATTTGTAACAGATTATCGCCTTGAAAATGGTGCCAGTCTCGAAGAAGTGCTTTATTTAAAGGATGTAGAACCGTACTGTTATCCGATGTCGTTTTTCCCATTCTCATTTTACTCTAACTTGCCCTCAAACTGCCATCTCTCCGTCTTGTATGCTGAGCTGTTAGAGAAGGTTAACACTAAAAAACAGTGCCAGTCACGAAGAAGAGCTGTGTAAAAGATGTAGAGCCGTACTGTTGTCCTTTTCTCTCACTAAGCTACGCGGAATAAGCTGCAAAAGGACAAAAATCTGGGTTAAGTTAGAGTAAAAAGAGTATAGTTATTTGTGTTACCTCTAGACCCTTTTTTCTTAGTTCTGGAGAGTCTGTGTAGCGACGGGGTTAGAGACAGTTCCCATTAACCCGTTCACAGCATGATCCTTTTCCCGCAGGTGAACAGTATCGTCTAAAAGTAGCGATAACAAAATATATAAATACTTCCTCGGATTGAAGGGGTTAGGCTACGAATTGACATCTCGTACTGAAGCGGTTGGGGAACAAGGTAGTCAGTTTCAAGCAGACCTACCAGCTTAAAAAAAAAAAAAAAAAGCTCCTTCAGCCCCATGACGCCTTTTCGCTTGTATTCTTGCCACCTCCAGACGATTTTATTCAGCTTAGGAGAGACATTTCGGACAGGGGGGGGTTAGATATGGCCCTCAATAACCCCCTTCACGGTAAAAGTTCTCCCTTCAGTTGAATAAAATCGCCTGGCGTTGCAAGAATAATACGAATCACGGCATCGGAGTGAAAGAGTTGATTATCAATTATTCTTCTGGGTTCAGTACAATACACAAACTTGGTATCGGGAGACTGCTGATATGTGAGAGTCAATTTCTTTCATTTCGATAACATCTGTTTTTATTTTTTTATTTATTTTTCAAGCCCAGGTTCTTCCAGACAAGATTATTTTGTTCAGCTTAAGAAAGCTTTTCGAATTGGAGAGGTTAGATATGGCGTTCATTAATATCCTTTAGAATTAGGGTGCATTAAGCTGAATAAAATCGTGTGGATCCAGTAAGAGTAAAATAATCAAAGACGGCATTGTGGTGAAGCAGTTAAATATGCACCATCGATTTGAACCGGTATCTCTGTACAGCAAATATAAGAACTTGAGAGACACAGTGAGAAATGAGTCATAACAGCTTTCATTACGACGATCGATAGCTGGATGTTGGTAAGAATGACCAAGGAGTGGACCACCTAAGTGGTTGTAAATATGTACTGCTGTTAGAAATCACCCTGAAAGTTTGTTCGTTTGTCTCTTTGTATATCAGTCTATCTGGTGTGCATTTTACTTATCTATCCATCGGTTTATCTGTCTGTATAACATACAGTATTGCTTTTACAAACCTCTTTTATAGTGAGTCTGTTTATCAGTTTGGCTGCCTGGCCGGGTGCACAACTTAAATTTCTATCCATCCGCCTGTCTCTATCTATCTAACTGTCTATCTATCTGTCTTTTTGTCTGTCTGTCTGTGCCTATATCTGACTATCTACCTATCTATCTATTTATTTATCCATGTCCATTAAGCTATCCGTCTGTCTGTCTCGTCTGTCCTTTTCTTCATCCTTCCTTCCATCCATAAATTTTTGTCCATGTCTGTTGGTATATCATAGTGTATGTATGTATGTATGTCTCTGTCTTTCTCTCTCTCTCTCTCTGCTTGTCTGTCTGTCGTGTATCTGTTTATCTTACTGTATCTATCTATCGCCAGTCGCCTAATCCCAGAGTTCATTTAGTGTGGCGCCGTAACAGTGCTTATTTAAAAGGATTTATAACAGTTCAAGTAGGAACCATCATCATAAAAATCCCATCATAATTATCTAACCCCTTCACTACGAGGACTTTCTTTTAATTGTCCCTACTATCTCGAGACGATTTTAGTCTACTTAGTAAAGACCTCTAGATGGTAGTGTAGTAGTAGTAGTAGAAGTAGAAGTAGTAGTAGTAGTAGTAATAGCAGTAGTAAGTGTTGTTGTTGTTATTGTTGTTACTGCACCCCCATGGTTCATCTGAAACGTGAACTCAGTGGACTACCGGTAGGCTAAAGTTGCCCTTATCCGGCAGTCCACCCTCCTCCTTTCGGGGGATAGGGAGGGGGTTGAGAGATGTTTGTACAGATGGGCAGTGGTACCCCTGCCCCCATTTTTTTTTTTTTTTTACTGCACAGAGGAAGTGGATATTTTTGCCTGATTGATGACTTGATCCTGAAGTTCATATTGATTTGTTTTTAGTGGTTTCTGGTATTGCTTTTTTATTGCTCATTTTTTCTGTTTATTTATTTAATTTTTTTCATGGCTATGGTTTTTGTAATTTTATTTAGTTGGGTATGTTTTTTATTTTGTTTATTTACTTATTTGTTTTTAAGTTTATTGTCATTCATTTAATTTTCAGTAGTACTTAATTTTACTGTTTTTTGCACATTTCATTGTATCTTCCAACGTAATTCTATCGATTTTGTTTGTATCAATTATTTATTCATTAAACTTTAAATGCCCTTCTCCTTTGTTCTCTAATTTACCTGACAGTAGAAAATGGACCTAAAATTACGGTGGTGATGACGATGACGGTGATGATGAAAATTACGATGATGATGGTGATGATGATGATGATGAAAATTACGATGGTGATGGTGATGATGACAATGATGATAAAAATTCCAATGATGATGATGGTTATGAAAATTACGATGATGATGATGATGATGATGAAGATGACGGTGATGATGATGATTATGAAAATTACGATGATGGTGATGATGGTGATGATGTATGATTATTTTGTACAGTACTGCAGCAGCGGGTGACTCACAGCTCTCCAGTCTGACGTCGCAGATCTGGTGGTCGTGGGGAAACCATTCGTAGTTCATTGGGCACGACACTCGCACGAACAGACTGCAGCGACATCAGGGCAGGTAAGTATTAGGTCACGTTAGATTAGAAGGTAAGGTGAGGTTAGATTGGGTCAGACCGTTAGAAAGTTAGATTAAGTTATTTCACGGGGCAGGGAGCTCGCACAAACAGGACGCAGCTACACGAGTGGGGATCAGTTATGTTAATTAGGTTAGTTTGGGTTAGATTAGAGTAGGTTAGGTTAGGTAAGGTAAGGTAAGATGAAGTAAGGTAAAGTTAGGTTAGTTTAGGTAAGGTTGGGGGTAGGTTATTTCACAGGACAGGACACTCACGAACTGACTGCAGCCACACCAGTGCCGGCCGGCAAACATTAGGTTAGATTAATGTGTGCGATAAGGTTTGATTGGGTTATTTCAGATCACTCACACAAGCAGGCTGTAATGACCACCGGTAAGCATACGATTAGTTAGGTTAGCATGTAGTTAGGTATGGGGCATGGCTCTTGCTGAAGCGACACCACTTGTAGTTTCCAGTAAAAGGTCAGAGTGAGTTAAGTTAGGTCAGATTAGGTCATCGGGAAGAACAATCACAGAACAGGCTGCAGCGACATCATTGAACATAAATGTTACGTTAGGAGTTCATATGATCAGATAAACTTCCACATCATTCTATCACCGCCCTCGTATCATCACCATTTCCTGACATCTTTTGCCGT
>JAGKTI010001934.1:0-17940 GCA_018397915.1 Birgus latro | reverse complement strand
AGCTTATGATAGACTTTTCGAACTGGAGGGGTTAGGTACATTCTAAATAAACTTCATCTGTACGAGAGGGCTTCCTTAACCTAAATAAAATCGTCTGGTAGCCGCAAGAGTAAACTAGAAAGTACCGGTACATCTCGCGGATTCCAGGGATTAAACTCTAAGATCGCGAAGGGAAAGAAACACCCGCGATATCGTTATTACAACACATAGTGGCAAAATAAAACGAACAGTAACATTTTACGCCGATGCTGACTGCCTTGTTTAAGATGAAATACAATCCAACTATTCCTTGTCCTCATAGATGTTTAAAATTAGCTGTCATAATACAGAGGCATCTCTGTTGTACATTATTTCGCTCTCGGTTTAACTATACTACGAGTAATTTATTTAGCAGACGGTCGCGTGTGTTTACGTATTACGTAACTCCGAAAGTTAGGACTTATCAAGATGGCAGTCAACACCACGGCACCGTCCATTCATCATTCATCACCATATTAACCCCTTACTGCACCACGACAATGGAGTCCCAGTAGTGGTTTATTCAGCGGATGGTTGCGTGTGTTTGCGTATTGCATAACACTGATAATATCATCAGTTATTTAGGTAGACTCCAAGACCACAGTGCCATTTATTCCTCATTCCTCATCCTTTTTCACACCAACTAACACCACGGAAACCCCTCATAGATTCGCAGATTACTAAGGGGACGGCCTTGCATGTCGTCGTATTATGTTATACCGAAAATTGTTAGTTATCTAGTTGCCATCTAACATCAAACACTGTCCATCTTATTTCCTTCTAATTACGTCACACTAAAGCTCATTTGAACTTTGTTTCTTTAGTGGAAGGTCGCGTGAGTCTGGGTGTTTATAACGCTGAAAATCAGTTGTTATCAAGATAGCCATGATAAGACGACCTCCACTTAACACTGTCCTGGATCATAAACACCACATCATTCTGTCACCTAATGATATGGGTTCAGATTCGTCCTTCCGCCTTATTATTATCATTATTTTTTCCCCTAACCTTCCGTATACGTACTGTAGGTGACGATCTTGAAATATCCATTTCAGTCCACCGGATACGTGGCTATATACAGTATTATCCAGTATATACCGGCATTGCACCAGTCAAGGCCAAGAATGCCGAGGACGAAGTGGCTCGATGTGATGGACATTTTGTTAATAGTTCTTTGACTTTTTTTTTTATGCGATGAAGAAGGAACCAAAGGCTGAGTCCGCAAAACAGTTCCATCCAAGAAAAAGACAAAAACAGTACAAAAGAGAGCCAAATTCAAGATCCGTTCATTTCGAGATGCCTGGACACACTGCGTTTGAAAGACTGGAGATCATAGGAAGTAGGAAATACAGATAGAGAGAGACAGTTTCAGAGTTGACCTGTTGCATAAATGAAGGACTGGGAGTAATGGTTAACTCTTGCATTAGAGAGTTGGACAGAAAAGGGATGAGAGTGTTGCTAGACGGGTGCTACGTGCCCGTCGTAGAGGTGGAGGGATGCAAGCAGTCAGTTCAGAGGAGCAGTGACCATTGAAGTAGCGATAGAAAAGAGATAAAGATGCAACAGTGCGGCGAAGAGACAGAGGTTGAATGGAGATATAGTAAGAGGAGGAGAGTTGATGAGACGAAAAGCCTTTGACTCCACCCTATTGAGAAGAGCTGTATGTGGGGAGCCTCCCCACACATGAGAGTTGTTCTCTAAATGTTCTTATTTCTGGATCATACTCAGTTCATGTATTTGTAAGTTCATATATTTGTAAAGAACATGGCTAGGATAATCTGGACGACTAGATACGACGTGAGTAGTGATCTTGTTTAATAAGTTATTTTTTTTTTGAGAAATTAACCTCTTCAGCCCAAGTACGTCATTTATAAGTTATTCTCGCCGCTAACAGACGATTTTATTCGGCTTAGGAAAGACTTGGAACGGAAAGGATTAGATATCACCTTCATCAGCCCCTGCGCAACTAAGGACTTTCCCAACCTGAAAAAATCTCGAAGTAGCTGGAATAATACAGTAAAAATACGTCATTGTATTGAAGGGGTTATTACATATAACAAAATGGGTCCTTGCTGTTCGGTCGTGTCTCGCTCTTCGTTTTTAAACTCTGTTGTAGACTGTGCCGGAAGCGGCTCGTAATTCTGTGATATTTATCTTCATTATAAAATCGAAGTGAAATTATGTGTTTGTGCAAGCCCACACACCTCTTGTTTTACCATGGAACGAAGCTTGGAACACTTTGTAGGCAAATATGAACAGAATCCTGGAACTGAACATACTTCACCAAATCTGTCAATATTTTTTCACACTTTTTTACTACTATATTAAATATTATATACATGAATTTTTACACTGTGTTGTCTAATGTTATATATTTATTGAAATACAGTATTTTTGCCCTCCCCGAAGAACCTCGGCAATGCCATTTCTGACTGACTTGCATTGATTGCCAGAAAAGACTAGAAGAGAAAAACTTTCAAGGTTCTTTATGTTTGGAAACCGAAGTATCTTCCCGAAATGGAATTATTAAAACTTCCGTCAGCACTCGCATATGTCATGTTACGAAGTGAAGACTATTCCCTGCACCTTGATGAGCCAGATGTTCATCAGTCATCTTTCGGTGATCGACCTTTTTCCTATACAGTCTCAAGTTTGTATAATAACTTTCCATGACTCATGAGGCAACTGACTTATGTTGAATTTTTTAAGAGGTAGCTCAAAGCCTTTCTTTTTTAAAGAAGCTACGGAGTGATGTATTGTGGCGGATGATTATAAGGTTTAATTGCTGCCGCTTCTATTGATGAATTTGTATTGTACATGAGTAGTACAAGTTCAAGTAACTATTAAAGTATAAGCTTGTTTCAAACGCTAGTTAATTTCGTAAGAAAGAACGGGCTCTTTTGAGAAACAAAGGACCAGATTATAATGATTAAGTATGTGCAACATATAAAACTCACGTATATTTAGTAAACTCTTATGAGCACAGGCTTTTTAAATAGTATTTATATATCTGATGACTTACATTCATTCCCAGGATCATTCACAAGCAGAACACATGAATCAAAAGTAAGAAAAAGCTGAAGCAAGTTGAATGCAAATCACTTTTCTATAGTTATTCTCTGAGAACGTGACAGACAAGGAAGGCAGCCAAGAATTCTCCCGGACTGTGACATGTAAGCGTCGTCTTATAAGGTCCTGTTACAAAATGTTTTTTTTTTTTTTAAGTTGGTATACACGAAGTCCAAGGTATTTAGTAGAACTTTTTTTAAATAACACTTCAGCTTTAAGAAAAAATTAGAAATATCTAAGAAAAAATCGTTAAAGCGTAAAACCTTCCAAAGTAGCTACAGCAAAAAGACATTTTTTTAAAACAACCGGTAATATATTTACGCTTCGATTTTATTTATAAAAATGGAAAATTACTTGTCCTCAGTCTATTGTCGAGTATTTAGCAAAGTTTACGTATTTTTCAAAAATAATGAAATATATGGCAGGAATGTTGTCATAAATTATATTTTATTCCTGCCAGAACTAAAATAGTTACTGCTCAGAACTCTCTGGAAAACTGTGAAATATGCAAAAAAAAAAAAAAAAAAAAATCAACATTTGTTCTGGGCACGCTTCAGAGTACATTATACCGCTTTGTCTGTGTGAACCTTTTGTGTGTTTGTGGCTTCGGACCCATTTCTCATTTATTGAATAACTGAGAACGATGTCTGTGTAGATGTCATAAATGCAGTAGTGAGAGCACACCACTTTCCACCTCTTTGAAAAAATATCTTGTTCTCAATGCTTTTTCTGCATTGAAGTTTAATCTGACGTCAGAAGTGCTATATTTTCAGTACCTTGCTTAAAAAAAAAAAAGTTCGATAGAATTTATGTAAGAAATAAAGTCACGCAGACCTTAAAAACGCTGAATTCCGGGTGTACTGACGCACGCATTCAAAAAATGCTGAGATTGCTGTTCCACCCTTAGCTGTCCTTCCTGTGGGACCGTTTATGTGGTTGATGATTTATTTAGAGACAGAAAAGTACGGAACAGCTATCGAAGCTGAGTGTCTTTACGACAGTATTAGGCTACACTTCAAGGTTTCATTAATGGCATCATCACAACTCAGCCGATTTTTAACAATTTTTAATTAATTAATTTATTTATTTTTGCCGTTATATTCGTAGATTTATTGCTTAATCTGGAGCGTAGGGGCCGGGGCAACGCTAGCCAGCCCATACATTTGAAGGACAAGGTTAAAGGATACTTAAAAAAAAGAAAAGAAAAAAAAAAGGAGTGGCGGCAGCTGACTAGTTCTAAGCGTGACTACTGTGCAGTGACGGTAGATGGAGGATATGTAAAAAGTAGCGAGAAGGGAAGGTGGTTGAATAGAAGAAAAAGAATGACGATATACTTACTTTATGAAGCAGACGACAAAGAAGAGGATGAAAGACAGGGCAACCATGTCGCTGTTAGTTTACAAGACCAACCTGTCCGGGGGGAAAAAAGGTGGAGTGGAGCAAGGTTCTGTTATGTCTTCACTAACAGCCATAAAGTTTCCCTATCATCATTCATTTTTTATCTCTCCTGCAAACTCAAGTCTTCTTCCTTCATGTACAGCTGTAAGCCACAACTTCAGCTTATTTTGTCCACATATCCCAGGCCTGAGGGAGGTCGTGGCCAGGGTCGCACAACGAACGAGGAAATGTCCAGTGTTAAGCTTGTAGTTCGAGGCTGTGCTAGTCTGCGTGAGGAACATTTAGTGATGACAGTGGTGTTAGTGCAGAGTGGAAAAAAAAAATGGATTACGAATAAAGAGTCCTCATTGCATGTGACATCCTGGTTACGATCTCCTTTCAGCCAGGGTGTAGGGGGATAGGATGAACAAAAACTATTGCTCAAGATTGTTTTCTTTCACTTTAGACGTCCTGTTTCCTTCATTCTCTTGACATTTTTCCATCCGCACACTATCGTTTTTAACCTTTCACTTCCCATGCCTTTTACATGACGTGCCATTGGATCAAATTATCATCAGTATATAGCTCTCCTTAATTCACCCAAAGATAATGATGGGTGAAACTTGGGGGGAGGGGGGTAAGTTTTTCGTTTTAGAACAATATATGTCAAACAGTACTCTCCTAAGTGCTGGAAATTGATAAAAAAAAATACCACCGTCTTGAGGGGGTTAATTTACGAAACGTGCTGTGTATCAGCTGCAAGTACATCAACGTTGTACTTCTCACCCTCACGGTAGGGGAACTTCACTACCCGAAGGTAATCCGTGAACTAACTTACGCGGGGTGATGGATCAATGTTTTCACCGTGTGGGAGTCATAATACTGCAGACCATGTGGAGAGTTATTTATTCATACTGCTCGGAGAATACATTTATGCTGATGGAATTCGGCCATTACTCACTCGACTGCCATCAGTGTTAAATGTTGTGTCGTTCATGTTCAGGTTATTCTCTCTCTCTCTCTCTCATTCAGTTTATCTGTCTAACTCTGTGTAACTTAGCTATCTGTCTAGCTATCTCTTTGTGTGTGTGTGTGTGTGTGTGTGTGTGAATCTCAGTGCTGTAATTAACTTCCTTATATCCCTATTCAGTGACGTTTGGTTTGGTATGCTAATGTTTTGTAATACACAGAAATAAAATAAAGACATAGAAATTTAAACGATCAGTGAGCAAAAATCACCGAGATCCCGAACGAAACAGGAACGTGGTTATGTGTAGTAGGTAAAAATTAGTGTAAATTGTGTATGATAAAAAGAATAGCTACTAACTAAGTAACAAAAAAAAATCAGAGAGGGGTAGTAGTAGTAGTAGTAGCAGTAGTAGTAGTAGTAGTAGTAGTAGTAGTAGTAGAAGGAGGAGGAGGAGAACTCATGTCACGCTGGGTGCTGTGTATGTTTCATAAAATCGCTTGGAATAAGAGGGATAAACCAAAAGGGGGGAAAAAAAACGCAGTGCAGGGAAAAAAAATACCCATGCAGTAAACAGTACAAAGGAAAGTGATGGTTATGTGACACCCCAAGTACGTGGGGCGCATACTGTATAAAATTGTCGAAGGGTAACAAAAATATACAAAACTAAAACCCCACTGCGGGATTTAAAACAAAAAAACAAACCGTACCATTTGCATAGGAGGAGGAGGGAAGGTGTTGTGTCTTTTTTAAAGTGTGACACGTTGCATAAAATTGGAGAGAGAAAGAGAGAGACTTACCCTGAGGAGAGAGACGGTATAGTGTCAGTCCAGGAGCTGTGTGTATAGATGACTGGACTACATGGACTGACTAGGGTAAGTGGTTAGTGGTGCGCAGTAAGAGCGAGAGAGAGAGAGAGAGAGAGAGCGTAGTAGTACTAGTAGTAGTGGTGGTGGTGGTAGTAGTAGTAGGAGCAGTAGCAGCAGGAGATAGGGTGGTTCGTTCGTGGAGGGGGTGAAGTAATGTTAGAGTTAGCGAGATAGATAGACAGGTAGATATAGACTACATAGATCTAGATAGACAGAGATAGAGGAGGTTCACATTTCACAGAAGTGGAACTATTGCTAGAGTAAAAGAGTAATGACAATCGCAGTATAGTTGGTAGTCTGTGTAAAGAACTGATTTGCTTCAAGGGAACAGAAGTAACGGATCAGGTACTGCACTGTACATGTATAGCCTATGACGTCTGACGACTAGGTATTTAGAAATGGATAAAAAGTTGTTTGTTGTAGCATTAATGAGCTTGGAGAAAGCAATAAACAGAGCAGCTTGGCATCTGTCGTGGAAAGTACTGGGAGTGGAGGAGTTTGAAGAATGGAGATTGATTACTCACAGCCATCCAGTGTGTGATGACTGAATAAAAGCGCATGTGAGGGTGACTATAAGTCAAGAAAGGGTTCTTTGGAAGTATATGTGTGAGTAGGAATATGAATGGGTGAGATGACTTGGTATCAAAAATTCCTTGAATGAAGGTGGCCGTATTGTATAGTTATAGATAACTGAGAAGGAAGTTAGAGGAAGATGTACCAGACTGTATTGTGGGTGAGAGGAAGTGTGAAGAAATAAAACATCAGGGAGGATTGAAGTGTCTGGAACTGGAAGAGCGTTAGCTAAGACGTTTTTGGTATTATAGGATGTAAGAAGTTGCAAGGCGAGCTTGGGGAGAAATCCATCCGTCCATCATCCAATCCTACGTTGCCCCATGAGGAGCGCTGGGCTAGGCAAGTTGGTCCTGACATTTAAGATGAAAGTGACCAGCCTCTTTCATCCCTGAGTAGTATAACATGGGCAGTAAACCCCAACCACTCCTTGGATATAAACCTTCAGCGGCTCAGTCCGACTGGAGCCCCATAATTACCCACTAAACCACCAGGCGCAATAATTTGGTTATATGGTTACCACCTAGCGTAGTAAATGGTTTCCTGGTGTACAGGAAACTATTTGACTTGTCACTTTGTAGAGTCACCCATAGGTAGAAGGAAGAGGAAAGAGTGGAGGAAAGAAAGACGGAAGAGGGAGTGTAGTCACCCGTAGAAAAAATAATAATAAAATAGAGTTTGTGCCGAAGTCTAGGACCAAGAAACCCCGGCCGAACTCGATCAACAGACAAGAAGAGGAATATCTTAGCACGGTTTAGTGTTTAGTAAATCCAAAGGGTTTCTGAAAGATTCCTGCCTCAAGATTCCCCGCGTTTCGCTCCCTGGCCTCGTAGGTAGTGGCGTTGGAGATCATCCACAGATGGTGCAGCGCATGTATGACTTTTTGAGGTCTTCGAAGTAGCTTACTCGCTTGTGATCTGACACCTGCAGTCCGCCGTCGGTGGAGGAACGGCATGGAGTTGTCTATAAGACAGTGGATCTGTATACCCACAAGAAGAGGAAGTGAATGTGTATTATGGTATGACATTATAGTTCTTCAGAGTGCTGCTTGCGCCCAAGCACAAATTAACGACCATACCATACACTTCCAGCTGGTGGTAACTAAGCCTGTGAAGTTGATATTCTGAGAACTACTATTGCTTTCTGGTGTGATGTAAGACATATGCTAATTACCTTCCATTACTCATTTAAGAGATTATCGTACAACTGTGCATCTGATGGCTTATACATAAGCGTACCGTATTCTGAAAGTTTCAGGTATATATTTAAAGCCAGTTAACTTCTAGGAGAAACAGAGAATTTTGTATTATTTTTGTTCAGTAATCTCACTTATCTGACTGAACTGACCCCTCAACCTCAGGCATACAACCGCTTCTGCAGGCCCACCCTGTTCGGTGAATTGATGTTCCCTTTCGACAGACCACCTCGCCACAGCGAGGCACGGGGAAAAATGTAGAGGTTTGGTCCCCGGATGGACATCATCTGTGGTGTCGGACTGCATGGCGCGAAGTGTACTGATACTTTTTGATTAACCATACAGTTGGCAACAAGTCATGTCACGGCTCCTACTTCCCCTCTGCTTTTTTAGAAACAAAAGATGGCAAATTTCAAACACTGTGCTGTACGTCCACACTTTACAGCCATACCTCCCTTAAAGTGTGAGGACTTGAGGCAAGCCTGCAGTAGTCCAGTAAGGAACGATTTAAGGAACGATGACCAGCCCGCTTCCTTTGGGGGCTTATGATTGAAAACTCTCGAGTCACCTCCTGGGGATCGAACCTATGGAAGGCCATAACACCGACTGGGTCATTCTAACCGAAGCTCATATACCGGTAATATCTAACCGGGGATGATGAGATACAAACTCGATACTATATACAACTTTTAATAATTACTTTTTTCAAGTATAAAAAGATTATATCATTAAAACAGCATAACTTAAAGATTAGTGTTTTTTAAATATTGTACGGTACATCTACACCTAGGCCAGTTTTCTCATTCCTTAAGGAGGCTCCATAGCGCTTCTTCCTTACAAGTTTGATTCCTGACATGGCAAAGACTCTTAATCCCTTTTAACTCAGTTGATGGCCACATGTAGTAAGACTAGAGGATTGATATGAGCAGTAACCAAGGAGGCTCATTTCTGCTTCATAACTAAGGTCCAACGAATTTCATGCAACAACGTCTTTAATATTCAGGCTGGTGGAAAGGCCCAGTTCCGTCAGGTGAAGTTAAGCCACCAGTGTTTGCTATTTACGCAATCTATGTTGGTATTAGACACTGGACAGGGGCGCCTTGATGTGGTGGCAACGATATAGCTGAACGGCCACCTTGCCCGGTTATGGCCTACAAACATTCCTAGCTCCCTCCATATCCCCCCAAAAGAGGATGGTGGACTGCAAGAGGACAGCTTCAGCCTGCGGTCCATTGGGTTCACGTATCTGATGAACCTGGGGCTACAGCAACCACTACTAACTCCTCCAATTCAAAATATCTAATCTAGGCTGATTAAAAGCATCAGATGTTAAGAAAGAAATGAAAATGGCGTCTTCGGACCTAACTGGTAAAAAAAATGCAAGGACATAGAAACGTGAAGTAAGCAAAATAAATCGCCAAAGACAAAATCTGTTTCACAACGAGACGCCTACTTGAACGAAATAAAGTCGTTTCGCCGTAGCAGCATTAAAATAATGAAAAAAAAAAAGTTAAGTCACCTTTGTGAAAAATACCTTAAGTACCATATTCATTCATTCATCACTCATCATCCAATCCTACGTTGCCCCATGAGGAGCGTAGGAGCCCGGGGCTAGGCAAGTTGGTCCTGACATTTAAGATGAGTGACCAGCCTCACTCATCCCTGAGTGGCATTACGTGAGCAATAAACCCCAACCACCCCATGGATATAAACCTTCACTGGCTCAATCCGATTGGAGCGCCGTAACTACCCACTAAACCACCAGGCGCCAAAATTTGGTTATATGGTTACCACCCAGCGTTGTAAATTGTTTCCTGGTGTACGGGACTTGTCACTCACACTCAGTGTAGAGTCACCCACAGGCAGAAGGACGAGGAAAGAATGAAGGACAGAAAGACAGAAGAGGATTGAAGGAAAGAAGGATGGAGAAGAGGAAAGGGCAGACACCCGAGAGCAGCACTACATCGAGTGGGTGGATGGTGAGCGCCCCCATCTACCACTGAAGTACCACATCCATTTGTATTTTATTATTGTCTCCGTTTGACGATTTTACTCGGCTCAGGAGGGGCGTAAAGAGCATGCCTCTGTTTAACTATCCACAAACAGTAGGTAAATATCTGCGCAGTATCCACATCCTGTACATCCATATTTACTGTCAGCCAACTAATATTCCTCATTCTTATTAACCTTATTTCCTACTACTAAATGCACTGGGTAGGAGGCAAAAATAAGAGGAAAAACGCGCAAGTGGGGGGACTGTCAGGTACTGGTGGCATGAGCCATAATACTGTCTACTTTTCAGTCAAGCCCTAATAAAACTTTGACCCATTTTTACTGGGTTGTCTGTTGGTCATTCTGAAAGTAATATTTTCCACACATATTTTCTGGATTCTACTCATCCTCATTAACTAGTCTGAATATGATACGTATTATGGATGATGATGAGGATGATGATTGTATTTATGTATAAGTCTGGGTAGTGATAGCAGAGTTAAAGATATCAGAGTATATATATGACTAAAACCCTTTAAATTGGCATTATTTACAAAAACTCGATTTTGTTCCAGATGTTTGACGGTAATTCCCAACTTGCTGTATGTCACTGTAATCCTGATAACATTCAGTGAGACGGCGCGCGCGCGCGCTTATTTCCATTTCATCCTGGTCTTACGTAATTCTGCCGCATATCGACACTACCCAACATATTCCCTTCTTATTTCGTCTAATTCGTAAAGTTGCAATCGCCTTAATCTGCGCATGGTAATGTCTGGTGTGCTAGGGCGGCTGGTGGATGTGGCGAGGAGGGTGTTTGGGTGGGTGAATTGTGTGAGGTGGTGGTTGCTGTGGGTGACAGAGTAGCCCCTGCGGGTGAGCGGCGTGGTGTGGGGGATAGTGCACCTGGTGACGGTGGGCCTGCTGGTGTGGGCAGCTATTAACGTGGATAAGTACAAGGGCCTGTCTTTCTCATAGAAGGCCATCACGAGTGTCCTGGTGCACGTGGCGCCCCGCTGCCCTAAATCAGGCTTAATCGGCCCGGAACACGCGCCCGTCAGAATTGCCCTCTCAGCTCGAGCCTCCCACACCTACCCCTGCGGACCGGAAGCACGCCTTTGGGAGGGAGCACGGCTGCGACGGAAGGATGTGATGCACTACATACGTAGTCAGATCAAGGTGCTCTATCCAGATGTCCGCCGTGGGGTCTACAGGCTGACCTACCGCGACCTGGTGGGGAACATGACCCTGCGACAGTACCATCCAAGCCCTGCCACATCCCCCGTCCCGCCTCCTGCCACACCCCAGTATTTTCATCCCGCCTCTTACAGCGGCCGTCAGGGTGTATAAAGAGGCCCAGTCCTTGCTCATGTGCTTCTTTCGGGGAGCGAGGGTAGGAAATACCCACAGTCAACTGTGGAAGAGCGGCTGGAAGCGCTAGGGAAGAACTGGGTGGACGTGAATGCAACTGCTGTGGTACTGCAGATGGCACTGCACAAGCAGGATGACAATGTGTTTGTGTTGCTGACGATTGGGTATGAAAGAATGGACGATACCTGGGTCGTCCGCAGTCGTGTGAAGGTGTCCGCCCTCAGAGCCTTCTTCATCTACCCCAGGGAAGAGGCAGTGCAGCAGTCTTCCAAGAGTGACACGTTCCTTTTCCGTGATAGCCGTTCCCACCTCGTGTCTGCTGCACTTATGGCTATTATGGGTATCACGATACTGCAGCTGCTGGCAGAGACACAACACCTGCTGGGTCTGCAACCTTGGGCACCAGGCTGGCGAGTGTTGGCCCTCAACAGCACTGTGCTAGCCCTGCAGGTGACAGTGGTGCTGCGCAGTGGCTAGCACAGCCGCCGCCTGCAGCATGTGGTGGACCAACACAGTGGAGACTTTCGTGGTGACAGGGTGGATGCAAGTGAGCTGATAGCAGGTGTGGAGAGCGTGGTGCGGACAGTGGCACTGTAGCTGCTAGTGTTGCTGCTCAAGCTTCATGTCATGCCCGCCCACCTTGATACCCAGACGGAAGAGTTGCTGGGCCGCATCCGGCGGGTGAGCTGTGACGCGTGGCAGCTGTTGCTGGTGCTTCTGATTGTGGTGCTGCGGTGGGCGGCGCTGCTGGTGGCGCAGTTGGGCAGTACAGTGTGGGAGTGTCGCTCATTCTGGCCTTCTACCGCCACCGCTATCCAAAACATCATTGACTTTTCTGATCCCGAGACGTTTGGTGTGCTATACCTGCCGCTTTCTGTGATGGCACTGCTGCTGACGCCTACCGTGGTCACTATAATGATGAGCAGCCAGGAGGGCGGGGACACAGAGGCCGTCACACCGGTACTGGTCCATCCACACCAACGTCGGGCACACAACCTTCGACTGCAGGTCCGCGCTGTCATTCACAGCGTGACCTCACCGTAGCTACAACAAAGCAGGTGATTGGGGTAATTAGATCAGATTGTTTATATTTTTTTATAAACTATTCATGATTGGATTCTTAGCAATGACTGATGTATATCGTGGGTCAGAAGCTTTGTTTTTCCCAACATTTTAAATAAATTTGCACTTCCACTTCATTTCAGTTGCAAATTACTGTAAATAAAATCATATAATGTGCGCTGCAGTACCATTGTGAATCCCTTTACATTATAGGCATGTTTATAACGAACTAATTTCTTTACAGATAATTAATAAGCTATGCTGATTTTCTTTTGCCAAATCTGGGTATCGACATGATAGTCTATTCCCTGAGGGCCAGCAGTCGCACGTGCCACACACCTTCATAAATCAATACAAGGGCACAAATAACTACCGTTCTTACTGAACGCATGCTATGCCTCTTTCATTCAGGACTGAAGTAATGATATTAGCAGATATGTTTTATTTTATTATTACGAGTATTATTATTATTATTATTAATTATTATTATTATATTGCTGTTGTTATTGTTATTATTAATTTTTAATGGTAGGTGGAGGCGCTCACCATCTACTCACTCGATTTAGTGTGCTACTCTCGGGTGACTGCCCTTTCCTATTTTCCTTTCCTCGTTCCTTCCTTCCACTGTTGTCACTCTTTCCTTCATTCTGTCCCCTTCCTTCTGTCTACGGGTGACTCTACACTGAGTGACAAGCCAAATGGTTTCCTGTACACCAGGAAACCATTTACAACGCTGGGTGGTAACCACATAACCAAATTATGGCTTAGTTACGGCACTTCAGCCGGATTGAGCCTGGGCAGGTTTATATCCAGGGAGTGGTTGGGGTTTATTGTGCACATAATGCCACTCGGAGATGAGTGAGGCTGGTCACTCATTTTAAATGTTAGGACCAACTTGTCTAGCCCATGGCTCCTACGCTCCTGATGGGGCAACACAGGGTTATATGATGAATGAATGAATGATGATTAATTATTATTATTATAATAATTATTATTTTTTTTTACATATCTTTGGGTCATGTGGAAGATCAGTAACGTTTGCCTTAATGAAATTTGTATAAGCAGTTCCCTGCCCAAACCTGGGATTAAACCCATTTTCGGACAGCAGACGAGTTCTCTAACCACATGACAACCACCACCTCCCATACAGTCTGGTGTCTGGAGTTATCCTAAAACTGCACCAAATTTTGAGCATAATCTGAGTGCTGCAGTCTTTAAAATTTTGTTATAGCTCACACAATGTATTGTAATTTGTAATGTCAAGTACTTCATCATATCCAGGAGCTATATATGAAGGTAGGGGATAGGAGGATATATGTTTTGTGACGATCAGCTACATTTCGAACCACTTCTGAGAATGTTGAGGGGGAGGGGGAGGGGGTGACTGACGCTAATTTCCCAAACACTCACGGTGTTTGTGAAATCCTATCAGCCTGGCAGCATAGCTTATGCCTCATGCCTCTATGGATTTATTTAAGGAGTTGGATGTCTGAATGTGCATTAAAAAAAAAAAATGAGCTTCGTGATCTGACCGACTTTAAAGTTGGTTTGTTGTTGAGTAAACCGAGTCTGTCTCGCCGAGTAGAGTCATTAACTGCAGGCAGGCAACTGTCCCTGCAGGACCGTTCCATGTACAGCTGATGCTCCCTCTCCACAGCGAGGTGCAGGGAAGTGTGAAGGTTTAGTTCCCAGATGAACGCTACATTTGTGGCTCTCCACCTCGTTAACGTAGGCATCAAAGTAGGCAAAACATCACCTCGTTATTTGGTTATATGGTTACTATTTGGTTGTCAACCATTGTAATTAAATAGTCTTCAAGGTTGCAGAAAACTAATTGGCATGTCGCTCAGGGTACAGCTACCTGAAATGAAAAGAACTAATAAAGACTTATAAGAAGGATGGGAGAAACAGGAAGAGGTACAGAGAAAGAATGGGGTAGGTGAAGGACGAAGTAGACAGTACAACATCGAGATAGTGCATAATCGTCGCCACCACTTTTTTTTTTTTTTTTTTTTTTATGTGTCCGACTCTGGGCATAGGCTTCACAGCCTGCTATCAAGGCCCAGTCGTCCTCCTACAATCTACATGTCACCACTTCGGCGCTTAACACCCACCGTCCATATTGAATACATGCTAGGGCTGTCTCATACAGGACTGGTGTATTGGTATTAGCGGGGTCATTTTTACGACATGTCGGCGGGTCTTCTGGTAGATCAGTAAAGCCTGATTTAATGAAAATCAAATCCTTAAACTGTTCCCTGCACCAGCGAGGATTCGAACCTGGGTCCCACGGGACCGCAAGCCAACTCTCTACCGACCGAGCTACCGCCTCCTCTAATCATGCTGGCAAAACTTGCCAGCATGATTTTAATAAAGATGGGCACATTCAGGTTTTAGATGTCATAATCAAAGGTAAAAATTAACACCTTATAGTCCCTTCAGGCTGGTCTTAAAATACAAAGAGATTAGATTTATGTGCCATAAATAATGTAACAAGTGTTTAAATGTATGACTGTTACCTGTGCGAATGGAAGGACAGAATACACTTTTGCACTCTTCTGCATAATACTAAGTGATGCAACAGTTTGTACTCTGTCCTACTGACCCCCCACCCCTCAATAATAATAATAATAATAATAATAATGCTACAGGAACACGGGTGGATAAAACATGATACGGTAGACCCTCACGTAACGCGGGAATTAGCGTTAAAAACAGGCCAGCGTGGAAAAATAAACCCTTCGCTCACTCATAACATGTTCGGTAAGTACAAGTAACTTGGCAAAACTCAGCTGAACCAGGTGTTTTAACCAGTTCAGTTGGCGTTAACTGCGTCATGATAATGGCATCATTCAGTTTAAGGAAAATCTCTCGTAGTGACTTGGGGTTTAAGAGTCTCCGTTAACTCCGTCACTATGAGAGGCCCTTCCCAGAATTAATAAAATCGTCTGTCGTTAGCAACATTAGAATAAAAGAGACGTCATCATACTAAAAGAGTTAATGATTGCCAATTCCTGCTGACGACTTCACTACGAGAATGTCTTTGATAATTTATCTGTCCGTGAGCTGAGTAAGATTCACACGATTTTACTTAGCGTAGGAGAGGCTTTTCGGGGAGTTACATACACCCTCACCATCATCACTTCTTCCACCACTACCACCTCCACCTTCATCCCGACCACTTTTCCCACTTAACAGTGCCACTAAGAGAAGCTTCCCGAAAGCTGTATGAAATCGTCTTCGGTAACCGATGGAAAAAAAAAAAAATCTGAGTACCGAATAGGAGAGGATTGATTTCAGCCCGAAGACGAATTTTCCTTTCTTTTTTACTCATTTCACCACCTGACTTTTTTTTTTTTTTTTCAGTCGACCATCTGCAACATCAACCCGAACTACATGGGCCTGGCGAAATAGAACCGAAAATAGGAAAAAAAAAAAAAAAAATAGAGGTTCATAAGAGAAGTATCGATCCTAATATTGATAACTAACCATTTCTCTTTCTACTGAAGATTATTAGCAAAATTGAAGAATGGGATGCAGCTGAACCACGATGTTTTCGGAAACGCTTACAGCAATAGTTTACTTAAATTTTTGTTTTCTTTGCCTGCTCCTTATTGAAAACGGCCATGTGTCCTGAACTGTCATGCTCAAATTACAAACTTAAGACTACGATTAATTCACATTTGTTCTGGGTTAGGGATTTTGCTGTTTACCTTTTGGTAGACTGCATTTGCATGTGAGTGAAAAGAGTATTTGACCTCCAAAATAAGTAGTTAACAAATGTCCTTCATCAGTCCTGTAGCCGGGGGGGGGGGGGTCAGACGACCCTTCTCCACCTGCCTAAAGGTTCACTTTCTCAAGGTCTGTGTTTAATATCGATGCAAAAAGTCACTCTCCTTGTTCAGGAGTCCCTATAGCAAGCATGAAGCAGACTTTTGACCAGCCGGCTGCTATGCAAGTCGACTTTCAGCAAAAAAGACCACCCCCCCTTCGAAAGTCTGGCTACAGGTCTTCTCATATTTTCGCTAACATCTGCTCTATTTGCATTTGCACCGGGGAGCAGAACGTTTATATCCAAGCGTACCATAGCTTAGGTTAGGTTAGATTGCCACACACCATACCACCCGCTCATAACACACCACATTACACACCTTGCCACCTGCTCACACCACACCACACCACACTACACTACACTCCTTGCCACACGCTCACACCACACCACATCACAAACTTTACAACCCGTTCACACAACACAACACCACACCACACCCTGCAGTAAGTCACCCGCGTACACCACACCCTACGCTATGTCACCCTTTCACACCACACCACACCACACCACACCACACCACACCACACCACACCACCCCAAATCACCCTTCCACACTCAAGAACATTAATTGAAGAGGCCTGGAGCTTCCGCATCTAAAACATTCTTACTAATCATGTTCTTATTGTTATCATGCAACTCGTTTCTTTTTATTCTTGCTGCCTTTATACAGGGATCTAATTCGCCCCTGTGTAAAGTACAGTTTTCATGTTTGTGGTGGGAAGGGGGGGGGGCTCCTCAATTGCAGCTCCTCTCAACAGGGTGGAATCTAAGGCTTTTTGTCTCGAACTCTCCTCTTACTGACTTCCTTCAGCTTCTGTTTCTTCGCCGCACTGTTGCATCTTTATCTCTTTTCTAAAACTATTTCAGAGGTCACTTCTGTCCTGAATGTCTGCAAGCACGCCTCCTCCATTACGGCGGGCACACCCGTCTGGTAGCCACCTCTCATCCCTTTTCCGTCCAGCTTTCTAATGAAAGTGTTAATCGATACCTCCAATCCTTCATATATGCAACATAAATGCATCTAGAATTGAACGGATTTTTTCCCCCTTAAGGAGTAACAATCTTGAGGGCTTCTAGTCTTTGCTTCCTTCTTCTTTGCATTAAAAATATATATCCTTGTTGCCTCCGAGCGACTCTTACCTACGGTAAAAAAAAAAAAAAATGTTAGCACCTGCCTCCTCAGTAATGACTTTTTTCTCTCTCTCTCTTTTCAGACATTCAACTCAGAGACTCTTCTGACTAGAGAGATGAGATGAAGCCTTCATTAAGCCGTTCACCAAGGTAAACACTTAAGATATTTCACCTTATTCTTGTGGCCTCTGGCTCATCTGAACATAAACCTGGTAGTCTGCTTTCTTTACTTTAACAAGTGGTTCTGAGTGGTTCTGAGAATTGATATGCACAAGGATAAAAATTTGTCTCTGTGTGGCATGTCTCTGTGGTTGTTCAATTTATATAAGGATGGGGTTATTCTGTAGGAGGTAATAGGTAGGGTAGGGGATGTTGCAGTGTTTAATGCGAGAGGGTTGGGTGTGGAAACTTCCAGTACTGTGATGTTGTTTGCTGATGATACTGTATTGTTATGTGAGGATGAATGTGAACTAAAAGACTTGGCGAA
>JAGKTI010001933.1:31633-74199 GCA_018397915.1 Birgus latro | reverse complement strand
TGAGGGAAGAAACTGTGACGCCATCAGCAAAAGTAAACGTTGAGGATGATGTTTCTTCTATTACAGCTTCATGTTCATAACCAGTGAGTTCACTTAGATAGCAACTGATCCATTCAACTCCACATACAGTTGTAGAACACCCTGTGTATAGAACAGCACATCCCTTAGATTCTTCTACTAGCATCTGTAATTTACCTCTACTAGCAGCAGCATCTGCATAGCCCATAAATAATGACACATGCACTGTTTCAGAATTTTCTTCTTGACAGCCGTTATTCTCGTATGCAACCGGACAGTCATTTGCCCAATGAAATCTAGAATCACATACTAAGCACCTCGATACATTTCCGTCAGGCCCAGGAGGGTTCTGCCTCCTGCAGGTGGATGAGCACTGGGAAATTCTAGCATACACAGTTGAATATCGGCCACCACCATGACCTCGATCACGTACTGCACCACCCCGAAACAGTGTCCATCTTCGTTGAGTACCTCTAACGTAAAATGTTTCCTCACCCCCAACTTCGTCACTCCAAAATACTGGTTCATTCTTCACCTCACTGGCAGACACCGATGCATAGTTCTGCCCGCAAATTTTACCAGAGAAAAAATGATTCAGGGCAGATTTCATATTTTTGTATGTCACCTCGGTTATCACGGACATCACTAGTTGTTGCTCACTGTCTGAAAGTTTGCATGCAGCCAGAAGCATAAAAGCCATCATAGAATTTGACAGTGCCATGTCCTGCTTCATAAATTTGAAACAAACATGCTCAAATTCTGCCACGAACTAATGAATGTTCATATCACCAGATCTTCTGAAGTTGTAAAATACATGAAAAGCTGCAAACTGCTGACGTCCTTTGTCCACGAGAAATAAACTGTCTAGCTTGTTCAACAAGGTCTGAACACCATTATATTGTTTCAAATCAGCCGTGTCAATTTCCGAAGACGCCACCCTCGCTCTTCCTGACAATGAAAGGTGAATAGCTAGAGCTTGCTTCTTTTTTGGTAAGTAGTTCACACCAAATGTCGATGTCCCTCTTCCAACTCTCATAGGCAGTCATTTTCAAGTTTTGGAGGCCACTTAGTTGAGAAGGCCATTATGTATGAACCATACTGTGCTACAAGCATTAGAATGCGAACCACACTCATCGGCCTCATACCGCAAACTGACCGGACCCCGGCTGCAAACCGCAGGACCCTTCCGGTGATGTCACCACTTGTGATGTAACAGGTGTGTGTGCACACACACACACTAACAGCAGTATGAACTAACAGCCCCATGAGAAGCAAAGGAGCCCGGGGCTAGGCAAGTTGGTCCTGACATTTAACCCTTTCACACACCATAAGCAAGATTAAGTTTCACGGCTCACGATTTTGCTTGCCAGCGCCCGCCACCAGGCCGCCCGCGCGATGCAAATTGCACGTATTCTTGCCTTATTTTCGCCACCCAAACAACTAAATATTGCCCTGAAACTCACATCATCTTATTTGCCGAAGTTTGTTCTAGCTGATAAGCCAAAAGAAAAACCAGAAAAATACGAATAAAAGTACATTAGACCGCCATGAATAAACATTTAGGAACGTTGATCTCACTTCCCAACATCGTCGTTCCAATGTTTTCCATCAAACAGAAAAATGTTATTATAAGTTTTGATAGAGAATTTAATTGGCTTTCTAATGAGGTGTGTCAGGTTGTGATGCAATTTGTAGTTTTCGAGAAAATAGCCAAAGACTAAAAGCCATTTTGTAAAAAAATTGATTTTTGTTCAGGGAGGTATACTGCAGAAGTTTTCTTGTACACCTTATGTTTTTATTACATAAGCTTATGTAGAATTTCATAAGCTTTCTCCTGATAACTTTTTGTTTTGATACGCCTCATAGTTTCTGAGTAAATCGCAAAAAACTACAGGGTACTCGCAGCCATGGTGCACTTTCATCATGTGCACACAATAACCGCCTACGTAACAACAACTTTTCATTAGAGAAATTACATAGTTATGTCCTGTACGTACATAGAATTCACTGATCTTTATCATGGTTCTTACAGGAAATCGATACGTTCAATAATTTTGGAGTAAATGGACGACAAAGATAGAAAACTCTTCCTCGCCCGCAAGTGAGAAAAAAACGCTCAATTTCCCTGCCTCACGAATACCTACATATTTTCGCTTGTAAGGTTTTATTATTATTATTTTTTTTTACTCAAATTAAACACGTGAAATATCATAAGCTCTTTGATAGTGCTCTCAGAAACTCGACATGACCACTAGTCTTTTTGCTAGGTACTGATACTGAAGCTGAACTTTCTTCCATCTCATATGTGTATATGTAAAAAACAATACTTATTTGTGAAAAAAATATAGAAATGTAGAAATAGGTCAATATACAAATCAACAAAATATGGATAACTCACTTGTTCCAGAGGTGTTGAGCTGCTGGCAGGAACTTGAAGGGATTGAAGATGAGTTAGGTAGTGTGTGAGCTTGTGTGTGTGTGTGTGTGTGGGTGCGTGAGTGAGTGTGAGTGTGTGTATGCATGTGTGTGTGTGTGTGTATGCATGTGTGTGTGTGTGTGTATGTGTGTGTGTGGCATATTCTCTGTTCCTTGCACCACATTTGCCTAACACATGCAATGCACACAACAGATTTCTCCACGAACATTCGCTGCACGACATACATATATAATGTCATATATGTGTCGCTGTGTGGCATATTTTCTTGTCTCTGATCATTACGTAACTTTCCGCTGTCAGTTAATGCACGCAATATTTCTCAGTGAACACTCGCTGCACTATTTTATACGCATATTTCACACTGAACCATATGCAATATAAAACACTATCACATGATTCCATCCCTGCCTCCTCTGTTATTCCCTTCCTTACTGTATGGCGTACGAGAGCACCTGCTCCCTTAGCAACTGATACATATGTCTATGTATCTCTATGGCATAACATAATGCGTGCTATGGTAGGTCAGTTATTTCACTAATCCAGGCACTATATGTTTCACAGATATAAGTAATGGCTTCACTACAAGGGTAAAATGCATCATTTACGGGCAGGGTGAGTGGAAACCCCGCTAAAACAAACCAGACTCCTGCCTCTAGCCCTAACGGTTGATAACGGGCCCCAATGCTTTACAAACAATATATCTATGTTCAATAGACACAATCACTTCAAAGTATAGTCAAAAACACTGTACAATCACAATATTTCAATAATGGCTTCAGCCTCGGCTGGGAGGGGGAAAATGGCGGATTTAAAGGGACAATGCAACACAGCACGACCCTGCTGTCTGGCTGCTAGTGGAGCAATGAGATTCTATCACTACATACAGGCACATATGAGCCATTGCAGTGTTGCCAAGGTCTTACCTCGGGAGAGACACGTGGCTGCTAGAACGCTACAAAATTTGACCCAAATCGACCGAAAACTTATTTTTTAGTTACAGTAAACCCTTCACAAGTCGAACTATATGGGGCTCTACCCTGGTTCGAATTACCGAATTTTCTGTCTTACCGAATTTTCACCCCCCCAAATTGCCAAGACAATACCTATTACTTGTCCTTTCAACACTAAATTAAAGGAGCATGTAGCCTATAAATAAATAAGTTATGACAAAAAACAATTTAGTGCATTTAATATACCTTTAGTGGTAGGTGGTGGCAACCATCATCCACTCACTTGATGTAATGCTGCCTACTTCTTCCATAGCCTTTATCATTCTCTTTCTGAGCCTGCCCTTCTCTCTTCCTATTTCTCCCATCTTTCCTGTCACTTCTTATTGTGTTTCTTTCTTTTACAGGTGGCTTTACATTGAGTGACAAGCCAAATGGTTTCCTGTAAACCAAGAAACCATTTACAACGCTGGGTGGTAACCATATAACCAAACCATACGTGCTTCCTACATGTCAACAAGTGGGTTGGTGGAGGGTTAGTGCCCCTCCCTGTAAAACATATAACTCAGAGTCAAATGGCCACCCCTTATGGGATTATGGCGTCTGGCAATAGATAGATAGATAGAAAATACCTTTAACCCCTTCACTGCTGGGTGTATTTTCATTTTGTTCTTGCTGCCAGCAGACAATTTTAGTCAGTGTAGGGAGGATCTGTGGAAGTGCACGGGGTTGGTACAGCCTTCGTTAGCCCCTTCAGTACTTGAGTCCAGTCCTGAGTGCCATAAAATCAGCTGCAGGAAGTGTAAATAAAGTAGAAATAGACGTCACGGTGCTGAACTGGTTAATTGGTAGAAAATCATTCACAGAGGCAGTACACACCCGTCGGCAGCATGTGTTGGAGATGAATTTTCACCCTCCAAATTGCAAAAACAATACTTATTACTTGTCTTTTCAGCACTAAAGTAAAGGAGCATATACAGTGTATAAATCTGTGGAAGTGCACGGGGTTTGTACAGCCTTCGTTAGCCTCTTCAGTATGTGAGTCCAGTCCTGAGTGCCATAAAATCAGCTGCAGGAAGCATAAATAAAGTAGAAATAAACGTCACAGTACTGAAGTGGTTAATTGGTAGAAAATCACTCATAGAGGCAGTACACACCTGTCGGCAGCGTGTGTTGGAGATGAATTTTCACCCTCCAAATTGCAAAAACAATACTTATTACTTGTCTTTTCAACACTAAAGTAAAGGAGCACATACAGTGTATAAATGAATAAAGAAACACAAAAAAGAAAGAATTCAGTGCACCTAATTCACCTTTCGTTAGAGGCAGTACAGATTCGTCGGCAGTTTGTTTTGGAGACTGAGGTGGTGGAGGTGGCTGAGTTCACACTTTAACGTAAATTCTAAACAGTATCAAGAGTTTATTTCACACTACATTAAGAACTAAACTTAATGTAATCATTATAATAGACTGCAATGTAACACTTACAGTAATAACAGTACTGAAGTTTAATCATGATCACTTGACACTAAGTCACACGCACACATTTTTTTTTTTTTTTAGCTTCATTCCTTTATGACTAGAGGTGCCAGTATCACTTTTAAGTTTTGAACCTTCCATGGCAAGGCAGAAGGCAAAAGGAGAGCACTGGTCAGCACTAGATGATATTAAGAATGGTGCAGCAACAACCGTCTCCAAAGGCAAGCAACAGACTGGCGCCACGTGTCTGCCTGGCGCCATTTGTCCCCTTACCTCCGCATTTCGGCCTACTTACATACGTGGTCTCGGCCTGAGTTCATCTAACCGAAGATTCCGTCTTCTAAAAGTTCGACTTGTGAAGGGTTTACTGTACTTTTTTTTTTTGCATTTTCATGCGATCTGAGGTCCTGTGCTTTGGCACACCACACCACATGAAACACAAATTGCGGTCCCGTGCGCGAAAGGGTTAAGACGAGAGTGACCAGCCTCACTCAACCCTGAGTGGCATTACGTTAGCAATTAACCCCAACCACCCCTTGGATATAAATCTTCACCAGCTCAATCCGATTGGAGCGCTGTAATTACCCGCTAAACCACCAGTTTTTTTTTTTTTTTTATGTGTCCGACTCTGGGCATAGGCTTTACAGCCTGCTATCAAGGCCCAGCCGTCCTCCTACATACCATACACCTCTACATGTCACCACTTTGGCGCTAACACCCACCGTCCATATTGAATACATGCTAGGGCTGTCTCATACAGGACTGGTGTATTGGTATTAGCGGGGTTATTTTTACGACACGTCAGCGGGTATTCTGGTAGATCAGTAAAGCCTGATTTAATGAAATTCAAATCCTTTAACTGTTCCCTGCCCCAGCGAGGATTCGAACTTGGGTCCCTCAGGACTGCAAGCCAACTCTCTACCGATCGAGCTGTGCCAAAATATGGTCATTTATATATTTCCTCTCATCTTAAATGTCAGGACCAACTTGCCTTGCCTATGCTCCTCATGGGACGGCATAGGAGAGGATGATGAATGGATGGATGGATATACAGTATATATATATATACTGTACACTGTGTGAAACAAAGATGAAAGGGTGTGAAGTGGAGGAGTGGGAGGGTGTGAAATGTGTAAGATCGAGCATGAAAGGGTGAGGAAGATGCAAGGAAGGAGTTGCTTTGTTGATGAATGAGGTGTGCCAGAGTGGAATGAGAGATTACAAATGTAACAGCTCGAGGTGTATGTATGTCAAGTTTGAGAAGGTGAAAGTGGCTGTGATTGCAGCTTATGCACTGTGTGAGGACAGGTATGAGAGAGAGAAAAACAGGTTTTGGGGTGAGCTGATGAAGCAATGGGAGAAATGCCCTGGAGCTATTAAGTGATCGTAATGGGCGATATGAATGGAAGAGTAGGCACTGTTCCTAAGGATAACATAATGGGTTGTAATGGAGTACCAGGTGAAAATGATAATGGGAAGCGACTTAAGGGTATGTGTAAGGAAAGGAGGTTGTGCATTTGTAACTCGTATTTCAAACACAAAGATGCACATAAATATACATGGTATAGAGGGAATGGGGATCGTGTTGAAAGAAGCCTGACTGATTACAAGCTCATAGATAGTTCAATGCTGGGAATGGTTGCTGATACGAGGGCAGTGAGAGGACTATGTGGAGGTTTGTCAGATCATATGACTGTGGTATGAAATTTATCAAGGAAAAGTGAATCAACAACAATAATGTCAAAATTACACACATTTTCATCCATATGCTCAACCAGTTTATTCCTAAATGTATGAAAAGGTTTCAAATAAAGAACAACCTACATTACTTACATCCATAAATCTGTCCTAACATAGTTACTCCTAAAGTACACAAAAATATGAAGTATCAATAACTTAAACTGATTAGGAAGGAGTTTGTATAATGTCAGTTAACAGTAACTGAATAAACTATTACATGTGTGCACACTTTCTTCACTGGCCTGAATTAGTTAATCTACTGGAAAGAAAAAATGGCAACAACTGCATAATATTTCCAACAGAAGCATTTATAAGGGTACAAAAAAGAAGATGGTATACTTTGTGTCTGTTGTATTAACTGTTAATTTGTTCTGATTTCTTGTAATTCTTTCTCCTGTTGATGTCCCCGTAAGGGAGAAACTGATAACATTGTCCCTGAGCGATAATAAAGTACTGTACTGAATACTGCTGCACTACCACAAAACTACACTGTGCTACATGGCAAAATAAATGAAATATTGTACTACTATACACAAAGCATACTGTGGTTTATGCAGTACAAAAAAACAAAAAAAATGCTTTGGGGTATTACAGGCAATGAGTTAAAATTCTGGGATACATATCTAGTGAATGATACGATAGCTACTATATTACCATGTATTATGCCACCAATTACTCTACATTTTCATGCTTTAGAAATAATTTTCTTCATAACATCTGCTTAAAACATATAAAACAACATCAATAAGTCTAGCATCCTCACCACGACACACTGACTGACGTAGTTCTTTCTTGAACTTTGAAAACTCCCCGAGGACACAGACTCCTCCATGTGCCCGCAGCAGTGAGCCAGCCTGCACCCATGTCAGCCCATCCCTACCCTTGAAACAGGAAGCAGTAGCAGCATCCAGTGATGAGTGAATCACTGTTTGTGGTGCAAAGTGGGCACTCCACCACAACAGTCGCAGCAGCAGTGTAGTATTGCTGCCTACACCCAGTACAGCTAACCCCGCCTGTTATATTGATATTCAATATTAACTTGACTGCATTTTAACCAAACTCCACATTATTACAGTATTACATAAATTTTCACTTCCTGTGCTGTGAATACATCATTATCATCTTAACCAGATTTACCACGAATACACAGAGTGAATAGGATCCAAAACTGAAAAGAGAAGAACAAAATAGCAAGAAAACTATCCACACCGTACACACTCATTAACCATAGAGTAAACTCCCAATCATCTGACACCACATTAACCGACAATCGTCATTATCTGACAGGCAAAAATCTGGCTGAATTAATGCATTATCCATTTTTTACAGCATTAAATGATGGCATGCCACTACCCACATGGGAATAATCAACAAAATTGTAAGTAAAGTAAACAGTAACAATATCTTTTACTGTAAAAGATTGTACTATTTATCTGAAAAACTATTTGGAGTTTTTTTTTTTTATGTTTGAATAGTTAGTAAGTACAATATTTGTACAATATTAGTTATGCCTCCCATGGAGGGGCTGGGGGGAGGTTCTACTGCATTATCTGAAAAAATGCATTACCTTACATGGCTTTGTCTGAATTATTACAGATAATTTGGAGTTTACTGTACCAAACATCTGTTCACCTTCATTCATGCCTTCAATTTCTTAATGACACCTCACAAACAAACCATTCAAACAATATCAGTCTCAAAACACATGTAACAGAGAGCATGTGGATGACAGCTGGCCAAGTTAATAGCCTAACAGAAGCACAACCCTTCCCATACGTATCTTCAAACTTATACTTCATCCATCTACTCATTTATGTCCACTGTTTATTTTTTGTCATCTACAAAGTCACCTCTCACTTTCTTATACATTCACTTCCTAAATCTGATCTACCACCCTCAATGGTATCCATTTTTATTCCTCCACTTTACTTGCATGTAATCTCTCCAAATCATGGATTTTTAACCAAGGGGAAATGTTGGCATAAGGAAAAATTTTTGCTGCAACAATGATAAGAGTAAAATTCACATGAACAGTTTCTTAAAAATTGAGATCAGTTCTGCACTTCATCAACTCAAGATGCTTTTTCCTTCATATATCAAAGTGAACAGTTATTTGTGACTCTCCTGACTATCAACAAGAGCCAGCAACAAGCCAGAGGAGAAGGCAGGCTTGAGGTGTACCATTTAGTAACCACACTGGATATTGACAGCCTTGCAGACAAGAAGCAATTCCAAAAAATCTCACAGAAACTTATTATTTAAATCAAAATATTATATGTAACCCCATAGTTTGTTATTTTACATAAAATTATATATACTGTACAATATTTACAATATGTACAGTAGTCACTTAGTTTCCGTTTTTTTTTTTTTTTTTTAATGCATGGAAGAAGGAACCAAAGGCCACAGGCCTGCATACTGTTCCTTCCAAGAAAAAACAAAAACAGTACAAAAGAGAGCCAAATTCAAGATCCGTTCAATTCGAGATGCCTGGACACACTGCGTTTGAAAGACTGGAGATCATAGGAAGTAGGAAATACAGACATAGGAAGACAGTTCCAGAGTTGACCAGTTGCATAAATAAAAGACTGGGAGTAACGGTTAACTCTTGCATTAGAGAGTTGGACAGAAAAGGGATGAGAGTTTGTTGCTAGACCGGGTACTACGTGCCCGTCGTAGAAGTGGAGGGATGCAAGCAGACAGTTCAGAGGAACAGTGATCATTGAAGTAGCGATAGAAGAGAGATAAAGATGCAACAGTGCGGCGAAGAGACAATGGTTGAAGGGAATCAGTAAGAGGAGGAGAGTTAATGAGACGAAAAGCCTTTGACTCCACCCTATTGAGAAGGGCTGTATGTGGGGATCCTCCCCACACATGAGAGTTGTACTCCAAACAGGGGCGAATAAAACCCGTGTATAAAGTCAACATCTGTGTAGGGGTAAAAAAAGGTTCGGAGTCGGCTTAGCACACCTAATCTCTTGGAAGCAGATTTCACAAGAGATGTAATATGTTCTTTCCAAGATAAATCCCGAGTGAATGAAACCCCAAGTGTGTTCAAAGATGATGTAGGAACGAGCAGGACATTATTAAACATCAGCGGGTACTCCTGTGGAAGATTTTGTCTGATTGACAGGTGCAAGAACTGAGTCTTTGATGCATTAACCCGCCGAGTCCCGACCGGTTTTTTACCCAGCCTACCCCCAGATCCTGACCAATTTTCAACTTTTTGTTTTTTGGCTGAAACCTTCGCTTTTGGTGAGAAACATCGAAAATTCATAGTGAAATCGCGATCCTGAGGTAAAAAAAATGTTGATACAGGTGTCACTCAACCTTATGTTTTCCTTTTTCAAGATACCTGGCTAAGAAAACGAACTATGGAAGGGTTGACTAATTCCATCCATCCATCCATTGCCAGACGCCACAATCCCATAAGGGGTGGCCATTTGACTTTGAGTTATTTGTTTTACAGGGAGGGGCACTAACCCTCCACCAACCCACTTGCTGACACGTAGGAAGCACGTATGGTTTGGTTATATGGTTACCACCCAGCGTTGTAAATGGTTTCCTGGCTTACAGGAAACCATTTGGCTTGTCACTCAATGTAAAGCCACCTGTAAAGGAAAGAAAAGCAATAAGAAGTGACAGGAAAGATGGGAGAAATAGGAAGAGAGGAGGGGAAAAGAATGATAAAGGCTAAGGAAGAAGTAGGCAGCACTACATCAAGTGAGTGGATGATGGTCGCCACCACTAATTCAAGCCACTTTAAATTACATATTTATTTGGTACGAATTTATGTGTAGTAAAAGTCTATAATGGTTTTCACACAATAATATAGATGTTTATAAGCATTGTTCACTTACCCAAAACCCCAGTATATGGCACCTTCCTTTACAACATTACCACCTCATCACTTCTGTTTGTTTCTACCTCTAGCTTCTTTGTTTCTTTGTCCTCCACCTCAGGAATCACTTTCACCGTGAATTTCGTCATTAGAGAGACCGTGGGGCAACATACCTTTACTGGCTACGTTGCTGCTAACAGGTGAATTGCCCAGTGTGGGGGGAGGGGGGGGAAGGGGGGGTTAGGAGGGGCCAGGCAGTATCCCCGCTTGACAGCAGTTAGAGGAAGGTCTCCCACATATGCCTACCAAAAATCACCCGCAAATGTTGAAAAATGTGCACACAATGGGCCTTGCAATTGCGTGATATACGGTGTACGTTGTTGGGTCTGTCCGCGGAAAAAAGTTGCGACGTACACCATACGTCAATGGGACTCGGCGGGTTAAAAACAACAGGAGTTTACCTGCCAGTATGATGCAGTGAAGCATGGCAAGCTGAGACGTTCCTGAAACATGAATCCTCTTGACCTCCATTAAGTTTATATGAAAGTGAAACACCCGACTCAGTTATGATTCTGGATTGTTTTAGTGGATTGTATGTGCTTCCCAGGAACATAACAACGAAAAGTGATTGCTAAGTTGAAGTTATTCATGATCACACAGTGAATATATGGAATCCATAACTCCAACTTCATCATGCAGGGAAATGCAATATGTCACATGGCACTGAAGCTCATGAAACAATTGTCAGATCAACATGTAAATTTACTTAAATAGCCTGGGAACTTCCCAGACTGGAATCTGCTTTAGGAACTGTGGTCTCAAAGTAAAACTCTAGCTACAACAAAGGGACACTTCTTTTAATCCTTTGCCTTTGTGAAGCCATTCGAGGCATCTGGGTACATGACATTTCACTTGATAATTCCAAAAATCTTGCTGACTCCATGCAACTGTGCATACATGATGTTCAGAAGGCACATGGTGGTCATACAAAGCACTAAAATAACGTGGTTATTGTTATTTCTTAACCAATTCCTCAAACTTTCTGCTGGTACTGTTAGCTGATACCCTGGGAACCATCAAATCCCTCCCTTTTTTACAAGTCATTCACATTTCAAATCTTCTTCATATTTATACAGCAACCATCAAGTCCCTCCCACTTTTACAACAGTCATTCACATTTAAAATCCCTCCCTCTTTTACAACAGTCATTCACATTTGAAATCTTCTTCATACAGATATAAATAATAACCATCAAGCCTTCTTGTGTCCTCATTCAAGACTGCCTACCTGCCCAGTTAGACTAATCTTGGAAATCCTTTGGTCCAAACTTTGCATAGTCCAAAATGTATGAGCCCTAATTTGTGAGTGCTACAGTAACTAAACACTGATAAAAAGCTGTTTCATAAAGAAAAAAAAAAAATCCACACACACACACACACACACACATTATCAGAACTGCAGTATTGTATCTGGTATGTTATAGGTTTGTACAAAGTTTTTCCATGTCACCAATACTTAGAGCCCCTCTTAAAATCTTATGTTCCTTTTTGTGCACCCCATAAAGAAAATTCTGCTTACATTCATGCTACATAGGAAAATGCTATTATGGCACTATATAATCTTACCTCCATATAGAAATTTGCAGAATTAGTAAACACAAATTAACTAACACCTGAATGTGACACCCCTCTCAAAAAAAAAAAAAAAAAAAGTTACCTGTTATCATTAATGATGTTCATGCTATAGGATGCCTACTCATAAGCAAAGTGCTGAAGCAAAAAGTGAAAAGAACGGTGTCCATGTATGTACAAACACTTCACACATAAACCAAATGGCATGAAAAACAGTGACTAATCTACATTATATAATAAGGCACAAAACATGAAGCTTGCTTGTAAAGATAAGTAACAGTAATGCAGTCTGAAGACTTTTTTTTTTTTTTTTAATGCAAAGAAGATTGGACCAAAAGTTCCTTGCCTGGAAAAACAACAAAAAAGGAGGCAAATCCAAGACCTATTGATTTTAAGATGCCTGAGCACATTATCTTTAAAAGACTGGAGATCATAGACAAATGGAAACATGGACTGAGGAAGAGAGAGTTCAAGAACTGACTTGCTGCATACATGAATTACCGAAACTACTGATTATCTCTTGTATTAGAGGTCTGGCAAGAAAAGCTATGGAAATCCAAGGTGGAGAATTTTATCATTTACATCACATCTGAATCAAGCTGGATAAGGCGCAGCAGTTACAGCGGGTCATCCAACAGTCTTGAAGTCACTTGCCCATACAACATTTGGACACAACAAAGAAACCACCACCACAGTATACAAACAATACATACGTTCAGCGATGAATTATGCAAGCCCCGCTTGGGCTCCTAACCTCACTAAAACACACTATAACACTCTTCAGACCATACAAAACAAGACCCTAAAAATATTCACAGGCTGCACAGCTACTACACCTACAGACCACCTACACCAAGAAACCAAAGTCCTCAAAGTCAAGGATCATCTAGACATGAGAGGCACCCAAATTCTCGCTGCAGCCTCCACAAACCCACAACATACACTACACTACATGGCAGCACATCCACACACACCAAGGAACATCAAAACAACACCCAGCACACGATATCATACACAATACTATCATCTCTTCCCCCCTCCCCGCCTCAGACCAGCTTCCAGAAGAATATTTATACTCAAATCACTTGCCGTTCCATTCAGTCACTCAAAGACAACACACAGCTGCATGCACGGCCTCCTGATATCCATCCTTCCGAACGCTATCTCCCCCGTGAGAACAGGGTCCACCTGGGCAGGCTGAGATGTGGGCATCATCCAGCCCTCTTATCACAAGAGGCTGGATGACTCCGTCGCTGACGCCTGTCCGGGATGTAACACAGCGCACATCATGGAAGACTGCATTGCACACAATCACCTATGCCAACAACACAACATACACTCCTTGAGAGCTCTGTGGGAAAGCCAGGTCTCGGCCATGGCCTTCCTTAGGGACTCGGGGCTGTTCGGCCAGACTGCCTAGGGAACAACTATTACTACTACAGTCTGTGTGTATTGCTATCTAACTCATTTAACATATACTAAAATACCATAACAGTATGATATACTGGTGGCATACCTTATGAGAGGAACATGAAGCAAGTGACAGAAGGAGTGCCAATTTAAGTGTATGGAAGGTACCAGCAGGAGTGACAGAGGCAGCAAACATGTATGCCAGCGTCAGCACCAGTGACCAAGGTGACGATGCTCTGTCATCCACCAGCCGTCTGACGTACAGATATATATACAGTATATCATCAGCACAACTCTATTTCCCAGAAAGAAAAAGGGCAATTAAGATCCAAAAATGGGATAAAGATATCAGAAAAGCAGGAAACTATCAACACTATACCCAGTAAAATGAGCTTTACATATGCAAGCCTTGAAAAGTCTCCACTCTGCTTCATAGGCAATGTTGTATACAAAAACATGGTTTGATTAATTACAATATGTTCCTTCCTATCTACTGTCAATGGAATGTCTTACACCACATCTTTCTTGAATCACATTATTTCTTACTCAATTCACTCTCCACACTCGAAACATATGTATCAGTAACCCCACTTCCCCTGCTTTAACTCTTGACTTTCATTCTAGGTAACTCTGTGGTCTGTATTCTTGTTGGCTGAGAAGACTCCCTTGCACCATTCTTGCTGGTTTATTTCTGTACTGAACATACCCGGTATTAATATTCTTCTGTATAATCATGAATACTATGTCAATATCAGAATTACATAATACTGTACATGAGAATACTGAGGTGTAGTATGCAAAGAACAGTAAATAATTAAGAAAAAGGTGTTAGTAAGCCTCATAATTTCACAGAAGTATGATCCTTGGTAACTGACCGAAATACTGGTGGAAGAGATGAGGGTGGTCTAAGAGGCACATGAGGGTACACCAGGATGGACTCAAGAGAAGGAAGCTGAGGGAAGTTCCGTGGAGATACCATTACTGTTGCCTCTAAGGGCTGCCCAGGTTCTAGGCCTTCTTTCATTTCATCTGCAAAAACAAAATTAATTTTTCAAGTCTATGCCAAAGTAAAAAAGTTTCTCTTCATGACAATTACTTTTTTGTATAATTTTGTATAATACTGTGATATACAATACGGTATGCTATGACAAGTTATATACAGTACAAAAAAAGAAAAAAAAAAATCCATTCATCCATCAATCATCCAATCCTATGTTGCCCCAAGAGGATTGTAGGAGACCAGGGCTAGGCAAGTTGGTACTGACATTTTAAGATGATACTGACCAACCTCACTCGGCATTACATGAGCAATAAACCCCAACCACCCCTTGGAAATAAACCTTCACTGGCTCAATCCGATTGGTGCACTGTAATTACCCACTAAACCACCAGGTGCCAAAATTTGGTTGTATGGTTACCACCCAGCATAGTAAATGGTTTCCTGGTGTACAGGAAACCATTTGGCTTGTCACCCACAGGCAGAAGGAAGAGGAAAGAATGAAGGAAAGAAAGACAGAAGAGGAAGTGTAAAGTCACCCGTGAGCAGAACGAGGAAAGAACAAAGGAATGAAAGACAGAAGAAAATGGGAGGAAAGAAAGATGGAGGACAGGGAACGGCAGACACCCGAGAGCAGCACTACATCAAGTGAGTGGATGGTGAGTGCCCTCACCTAAAAAAAAAAACACAACCAAAAAAGTCACTTTCATTCATAGCACACAAATTTTGAAGCTATCCTGGGAAGTGCCATCACGCTATGTACAACACCACACAGGCAACTGGTACATTAACTGGATTAATCACCTCATTCTCAGACAGCTGAATACATGCATTACTACAGTACTTGTCTCCAAAAATACTGCTTCACAAGGCAAGATGACCTTCTCAAAGCCATCTATAACTCATCCCCTCTTCACTGAGCACTTCAGGCCAGCATCCCAGTCCCACAGTCTAGGCTACAGGACTCACATGCACCCACTGTACTGACAGAGTTTACAAACAAATAACTAGTATCATACACCTCCTTAGTCTCTAGATATCACACTGCTGCATGCAGTCCTCCTCTTTACGAATGACATGTAACTGAGTGTTAAAGCTCCAAAAGGTCTACCACCCTGAATGCTGGTTTGAAGTTCAAGAGTGAGAGATGAGTAAAGAACTGTGCAATTTCATGTAAAGAACAATCCTCTAGCCCTACTCCTGAAAGAGCTTAGGGAACTAGTCTGCTTTCCAAAGGGTATCTCCAAAATCATCACTAAAGGCACGTGCGATGCTGCTTGCTCTATCATAAGTGGAGTGAACCCTTGTACTTCACACAGATACTAGACCAAAAGAGAGTGAGCAATGTTCATAAAGTTACTGATGCCTGTAGACTTAAGTTCTACTCATGACTGCACTACACTGTTCATTCTGTATAAGAAACACCATTAAGGTTATCCACAGTTCCCCTGACCCAATGAGATATTTTATTCATTAGACTGTAGTTTGCTTATCTGTTGTCTCTAGGTATGTCTGACATCTCATTCTGACCCTGGGCAACCTCTCCTAGGACTAAGCTGATGAAGCAAATACTGTCATCACATAACATTTGCAAGACAGTACAGTTTGACTATATTGTGGATTTGAGCTTTGGTGACAACAATGGAGAAGCAGGAAATGATGAAAGCTATTGCTCCACCAGAAAGGCCTTAGATTTTGGAGAAATTACCAGCTTTTGAGATTTTTCTAGCTTTACTAAAAGATGCTGACAGACATCTAGTTGTGGGTGTGTTGGTAAAGCGGTCTTAGATGCAACTACGAAGGGTACCAAACATCATGCCAATCTCAACATTCTTCTTCTGGCCAACAGCAGCTGAGGGCTTAATTTTAATCCCTAAACTGGTGGATCATATGAAATGGATGATACCCTCCTGGGAGGTCACTACTAAAAATTTTAAGGATCACTGGACAAGGCCAGATATGATGCATTAACCCCTAGGATACGCAATTTGGTCGACCGAACTTCCCTGAAAACCTGTACCAGACATCACCTTCTGCTCCCTAAACCTCACCCCCACAACATCCTGGAGAGTGGTCAGAACCCTTGGCTCTGACCACCTCCCAATCATCATCACTACCAAAACCAGAATCACCCAAGCTGGCCACAGACACACATTCACTAATTATAAGAGAGCCAACTGGGAGGCCTTCACAGATGAAACAGAACAACACTTTGAAACATTAAACAGCACATCCATCACAAACATCAACACCGCTGTGCACACTTTCAATACAATAATACAAAATGCAGACAAAAAACACATCCCTAGTGGCAACACCCCAACTTCACACGAGAAATTCAAGGCCTCATCAGACAATGGGACACACTATGACACTTCCCAACACCCCATACACATGACACTGTACAACAAATACAAGAACTCAACACTCAGATAAACAATAAAATATCAGAACAGCAAACACTAAATTGAAAGAATTATCTCCAAACACCTGATCACAGAAAAAACACCAGCAAACTCTACAAAACACTAAACAGCATCACACTCTCCAACAGCAACACCACACAGTCACAGTCACACGCTGCCATCACAACAGACACCATACCTTCAAACAAACAACAAACACTCTCATCAATCACTTTTCACACGTCAGCCATCTAAATCCCCATCACGACGACCGACGCATCACCCGACGTAAGAAACAGTTCCCCACAGACCCTGACTTCGCACCTTTCACTTATAATCAGACAAAGCACATAATCAGCAACATTAAGCACTCATCTGCCTATGGACCAGACAACATAAGCAACATACACCTTAAACACCTTGGACCACGAGGCATACAAGCACTCACCAACATTTCAAACTACAGCTACTGACACAACACAATACCCAAAATCTGGAAGCATGGCATTATCATCACTATCCCCAAACCCAACAAAGACCCCATGTTATCTTCCTCACACACCCCATTACATTCCTCTGCACCCCCTCCAAAGTCACTGAACGACTGTTACAGTAATCTCTCTACTATCCGGACGTCCACTATCCGGACATCGTAGGCTGTCCGACCCCCAAAATGCCCAAAAAATTCGAAAAAATCTGAAAAAAAATCCTTTTTTGGGGGGGACCGCGTCAATTTGAATTTCCCGGGCGCACCGACCAGCTGTGTTTTTGCGCATCCTGCCTCTCTCATGGTCTCATTTCCTGCTCAGCTGCCGGCTCGTCAACTCGCCCTCAACATGGCTCCTGAAGCGCTTGGTTTTGTGGTGATTCCCTACCTTCTGCAGGGCTTGCTGCTGCTCTGCACCTTCTTCATCGTGTGTGTGATGATGGCCCCGCCGCTTGAGAAGAGGAAGAAAGTGGTGTTGACTCTGGAGAAGAAGCGGGAGATACTGGAGAAGGTGGACACTGGGAGCCGATATCACGGATCCTCCGTGAATTCAACCTCCCTGTTTGATATGAAGAGGTCCTGAGACAAACTACAGCAGTACACGGCTGATTTCGCTTCAAAAACCAGACAGAACATGGAGAGGAAGATGATGTGTACTCCTAAGTATGCAGATATTGACCGTTCCACGCTCATCTGGTATCGACAACAAGGTGCTGCTGGTGTGTTGGTACGTGGAACGGAGCTGAAAGCTGCTGCCGAGAAGTTTGCAAGGCTACAGGACACCCCAAACTTCAAGACATCTGAAGGTTGGCTCTTCGCGTTCAAGTTACGGCACGGACTTACCAACCGTAAGCCCCATGGCGAAGCTGTGGACGCAAACGACGAGGGAAAAAAAGAGTTTCGGCAGAAGATGAAGGGCTTGACTGACAGGGAGGGCCTCACTCTCGGTCAAGTCTACAATGCTGATGGAACTGGCCTATTTTATCGTTCAGTGCCCACAAACACTCTCGCTGAGGAGACGGAGAAGCGTGTACCTGGCCCCAAGCTCTCCAAGCAACGGGTGTCTGCTTTGTGCTGTGCCAATGCTAACGGCATGCACCGGCTCAAGCCCGTTATTGCTGGATGTGCAAAGCAGCCTCAGTGCCTTCGTGGGTTAATGGATGTCCTTCCTGTCGTGTGGTATCATTCTCTGAAGGCTTGGTTCACAACCAAGATCTTCAGAGATTGGTTTCAACAACACTTTGTCAAGGAGGTCATACATTATCAGATGGAGACACTGAAAATTCCACGCGACCAGGTAAAAGCCCTCCTGATTCTAGACAATGCACCTGCACATCCATCTGTGAAGGAGTTGGTGGCTGAAAATGGCCGCATTAGGTGTCTGTTTTTGCCACCTAATACGACTGCTCTCATCCAACCAATGGACCAGGGAGTGATTGTGGCAGCGAAGAGGCTCTACCAACGGAGGTTTTTGGATGAGGTGATGGTTGTCTACGAGGACGAGGAGGATCGCAGGGAAGGACGAGACATGCGAGGACAAAAAATTGTCGAAAACCTTTGCCGATACAACCTCAAGTCTGCTATCTACAACTGGGCCAGTGCATGGAAGGAAGTCTCTGTCAAGACCCTGTAACACCTCTCTCTTGATGGTTGAAGGAAAGTCCTGGAGTAGCTATTTACGGCCTTTAATGTGGAGCACAGAAATATAGGTGTTACCTCCAAGATTGTCAGCCCTCGACTGGACTAGTCGAAACATATGGAGCTGATTGGCTAGGCTTGCCTGGGAAGCGCTGCTTATGCTGCGATTCTGGATACAGTGGGGGTGGGGGGATACAGTGGGGGGGGTATACAGTGAGGGAGGCATAATACATACACATATACATATAAGGGGAATGGTACAACCCGGGGTGGTGGAGATGGTGTCTCCGGACACTAGAGAGAAGGTATTCGGGGTGGTTCATATGACTAAGGGAGGTGGGAGATTTGTACAGGTAGGGAGTATGATACAGGGGAAGAAGGGAGGGATTATGATACAGGGGATGGGAGGGAGTAAGTATGATACAGGGGTTGGAGGGAGGACATGGCCATGTCAAGGGGTTGGAAACAAGTGATATGCACTGGTACAAGGGGAGGTATGTTGATATAAGATACACATAGAGTCATGTTGATATATGATACAAGGAGTAAAGAGAGTATGCGGTCACGCATGTTCAGATATCTATATAAGTACTGTAGATAACACCCGAGATATAAGGTACACATGTCTTTCATTTTTTTTTTCTTTTTTTTTTTTGTGTGTTTCTGTTAGTTGCTAGTTGTCACACATTAGTGTATCAGAGATATGTCAACATTTGCTGGTGGTACTTTTTCTGTCCACAGGTTATGCAACTTATCAGGTAGCACAGGCAGGCACTGAATGGGAGGGCACTTAATCCTGGGTAGGGCGTACTATGCCAGTAGCAAGTCTGATTTCCTGTAGTCTGGTTTCCATTTTCCGGACACAACAGTGTACTGCACAGATTAGGAGTAGAAAACCTATGAAAGAGATGACCACAGGGGGAAACACAACGGTTGGATGAACCCATGAACGGCTGAGGGCCAGAGTAATTTGATCCATAATGAAGTCACTGTCGTTGAGGAATGTTAGCATATGCATGTTGGGGGAGATAACGGTAATGTTAGGAGATGGCAGGTTGGAAGGTATGTCAATGGGTTGGAAGATGTCATAGGAGTGTTTACAGACTGATTGGTGATAACGAGTGGCATAAGTGAAGACGGACTCTGATTTGACGGTACAATAGTCCGGTGCTTTGTAGAGACCACGAGCGAGTACGGAGCGGACTGAAGTACCAGGACACATGATGGTGACAGAGATGGGGACAGTGAAGAAGAAATACTGGACGTGGTTGAGGTGAGCATGGTGGACTGGGAGTACAGGAGCTGGAACAAAGGAAGAGGCTGTGTATATGGAATGGTTACGAACTAAAGCAGACTCACAGGGCGTAGCGCTGCTAGGGAAGATAGTGAAAAGGTGGGCAGCACAGAGACAAGAGGTAGGGGTGAGGGAGGAACACTGCTGGAGGTCGGTGGTAGAAAGGAAGGCCACTGAAAGGTGGTCATGGGATAGGAGGAAATATTCTGAAGGAACAGAGACTTGCAATAAGGAGTTGTTGTAACGGAAGGGGAAGGGAATGATGTGGAAAAGGTTGAAGGTGATGGCAGAACGGAGAGGGATATGGACGACGACGGATGTGGTGAGAAGAGTGGCCTCGAGAACTGGATAGTAATATTCGAGAGAGGAGTAGGGAAGTACTGGTGTTAAACCGAAAGTAGAGTGAGCCCAGTCTAATACAGAGCGGAGAGCTGAGATAGGTACTAAGTCTGCAGTGACACGTCCATTAATAACATCGACTAGGATACGAACCAAGGTAGTGACCTGAGAGAGTAGAGTCAATGGCTAGTTGGAGATTATCCATGTTGAGTTTGAGATAAAAGAACTGAGAAAGAACGTTGAGATTGGAGAGGTGTTGGTTTAAGATGTCGGTGAAGTTGTTCAGAGTGGAAGTTACTTCATTTAGATGGGTTGTAATCTTCTGTAACATTGTGTGTTGGACTTTGATGACTCGGCGTTGAGATTCTAGGGCGGAAGCTAAATGAGCTAGGTCAGATTTGAAGCCGGAAAGGTCACGGGCTGTAGCGACACCAAACAATCCGCTGAGAATCTCACCTCCGAGGTCAAAGAGACCTCGCTTCACACGAGAACGACCTACAGGTGGCTGAATGGAGAAAGTGTCATTGAGCTCAGCGAATTTATGAGAAATGTATTGCAACTGCCAGGAGAGTGGGAGGAAAAAATTATATAAATACTGATTTGGGTTGTGTTTCCCCATGAGGGCCGTGAGGTGGGTCTTGATTTTGTGGAGCTGGTGCGGGTAGGCGGTAGGGCGATGGCTATGTCGGCCAGGGGCGCAAGATCGTAGCGCAGGGAGACTACATCTTCAATCAGCATTACCTCGCCTCCCGAGCCGACCAAGGCCCCGGGACGTACCCCACCATCGTCCTCACCCGACCCAGACCCTAGGAGGGTCAGCACTGCCAGCAGGTAGACCGCTAACATCATACCTAGAAGAGTAGGTGAGAATTAATGGGAGAGTTCCTGGAGAGGTAGTTTGGATCGATACTGATTGATGGATGAATGAGTAGGTGTAGGTGGAGATGGGGTAGAGTGGGAGATTTGGGAAGTAGGAGGGAGAGCAGTAGGTTGTGCAAGTGATTCTTCCAACACTAGGCCCCGTGGAGCACGTTTCAGATCGTCAGCATGGACCCACTTAGTGTCTGTAGTGGAGAGGTCTTGGATGTGATACTTGTTGGCTTGTTGATTCAGTACGCGATGGGGTCCGGTAAATTTGTCATCCAATTTAGAGGTACACGTATGGGAATGAGCATAGACTAGATCACCGATGTCGATAGTGATAGGAGAGGCAGATTTATGTTGGCGTCTTATCATGTCCTCCTTAGATGAAGCGAGATTGGATGTAAAAGACTGATGGATTGTTTGGAAGTTGGACAATTTTACTCTGACATAGTCATCCATGTTATAGATTGGATCTGGCTTTGAGGATAACAGGGTGTATGGTAGGTGTTTGTCAAAACCAAAGAGAACAAAGAAGGGAGATTCGCCCATGTCGAACTATGGGAGCCTAGGTGTCTGAGGCACTCTAAGATTTTTCTACTGTGGCGCTCTACAAGGCCATTGGAAGCTGGATGGTTAGGTATGACATTGCATTTATTAAATTTAAAGAGGCGACAGATCTCCTCCAGGAGGCTATTGTGGAACTCAGTACCATTGTCAGTGAGAATGGTATGTGGTGTACTGAACGGGCAAATTACGTGATCTACGAAAGCACGTGCAACCCTCTTCGCGGTCTTATCTGAGAGGGGGACGAGGACACAGTAGCGTGAGAAGTGGTCGACTGCTACAAACAAATACTCTGCACCTGATTCTGTAAGAGGGAGTTTTAGAAGATCGATGGACACTGTTTCCCATGGGCGTGACGGGATTGGATATTGTAAGAGCGGTGCAGGTAAGCCGGTAGAACCTTTGTGGCGGTGGCACGAGATGCAAGAGTCACAGTGCGCATTGATATCGCGACGCATGGTTGGCCAATAGTACTCGAGACGTGCTTGGCGCAAGCATCGGTCTTTACCTGGATGGGATGCGTGAGGTGTATCATGAACGATGTGAAGGACCGCAGATATCAGGTCAGTAGGGACAACGAGTTGGTGTAATTCTCTGTTTGGCAAATCCTTTCCTGTAAGGAATGTTTTTCTGTACAAGAGACCATCTATGAGTATGAACTCATCTAGTGGTACTGGGAGAGCAGGTAAGGTCAAGGCATCTCCTGATTCAAGGAAATAAACTACTTGTGACCACATGGAATCTTTGCGCTGAGAGTTTTGAACATCCTCTGATGTTAAGGTTGTGCTGTCAGTGACCTTGGACTGCAGGGACGTGACAGGTGCAGCTACATGACGTGAAAGGGGCATCCGCGACTACGTTCGATTTTCCTGGGACATACTGAAAAGTGGGATTGAAGTCCTGGATGGTGATGGACCATCTAACCTACCAGTGAGGTTGCGTCCCTTAAACAAATCGCATAGAGGAAGGTGGTCTGTCTGGATATGCACTGGATAACCATATACTATGTCTCTGAAATGTTTCAAGGACCAGACAACTGCCAAGGCTTCTAAATCGGTGACACTGTAATTACGTTCAGCAGTGGTAAGTGCGCGACTAGCATACGCTATTACACGCTTCCTGGATGTTTGATCTAGTTGCATTAGAACTGCACCAAGTCCTGCGCCTGAGGCGTCTGTGCATAGAAGAAAGGGCTTGGTATAATCAGGGAATGCTAAAATTGGGGCATTGACAAGAGCTGTCTTTAGCGCTTGAAAAGCCTGAGACTGATCGTTAGTCCACACAAAGGATACATTCTTCCTTAGTAAGTGAGTTAGAGGAGCGGCGATCTTTGCATAGTCTTTAATGAATCTGCGATAGTAACCACTTAGGCCTAGGAAACTTCTGACAGCATCGGTTGTGTTAGGTTCTGGGAAATTGATGATCGCCTTAGTTTTGTCGTCATTAGTATGAATGCCTTGTGCGTCAACAACGTGGCCTAGAAAGTTGATTTTCTTTCTCAGGAAGTCACATTTACTGAGGTTGATTTTCAGGCCTGCTAGCTGTAGGCGTTCCAAGACTTGTTGTAGTTTGGCAAAATGGTCAGGGACTGATTTACTTACAACAATGATGTCATCTAGGTAAGCAAAAAGAGAGTGGCCCATCATACCACTAAATACCGAACGGATAAGACGCATGAATACTGAAGGAGCATTTCTCAAACCAAAAGAAAGACTCTTAAACTGAAAATGTCCAGAAGGAGTGCTGAAGGCTGTAATTGGGCAAGAGGATTCTTCCATTTCGACCTGCCAGTATCCACTGAGGAGGTCTAGGGATGAGAAGACTACGTTATTTTCACCGAGTGATTCTAGCAAATCTGTGAGGACAGGTAACGGGAAACGGTCGGGAACGGTTACAGAGTTTACCTTACGGTAGTCCACTACTGGTCTAAAGTTGCCGTCCTTCTTTGGGACTAAGAAAAGAGGACTATTCCATGGACTGACGAAGGGTTCGATAATGTCCTGAACTAACATTTTCTGTACCATCTGATCTGTCTGTTTTCTCAAGCTGTGAGGTAACCGATAGGCTGGTATGTAAATCGGCTGAGTTCCTGGTACTAGGTCTATGTGATGTTTGACTAAGTCTGTCTTGCCCATTTGTTCTCCGGGTAAGGCTACCACATTTCTGTAAGCATGCAAAAGGTCGAGCAGTTGAGATTTATGCTGTGGAAAATCCTTGCAAGTTAGGTTTGAGAGCAGGTCAGGTGAATGAGTCGGAGCAGGTCCCGTAGAGTTAATGGCACATATACCGGTCGGTAGACTATCATCATCAGCAGGGATAGAGGATTTCTGGCACACCATTACGGCCGCTGGGTATACCAGGAAAACTCCAATCTTTACACCACTTTTAAGCTCTAGTGGAGCATTCGTGACACTGAGCAAGTATAGATAACATAGACTGTCCTCTAAGATTGTGCACCAGGCTGACTCATAAGTTAAGCCATTCACACAACACGTCTCAGGCAGTGTTAGTACATCCACTCCTTCTTTCGCACCTACAACACGAACAGAAACTTTGGTGAACTCATGCGGTAACAAAATTGTGCACGTATTTGTTACTGCACGCCTTGTCTCTGCGTGTTGGAGAAGATCAGTTAGACTTTGTGAGGTAGGTAACTGAGACATGTCTGAGTCAGCTGTAGTGCTGTCGTTAGAGGAGGCTGGATGAGCCTTTTCTGAATGCTGAGGGGATGTATCAGCAGGTGGTTCCTTGCTCTCAGTCAGCGAGGGAATGATCTCTGTATTCTCGAGTGATGATGATGATGATGATGATGATGACGGCTCGGCTTGTTCTGGACTCTTAGGGAGTGAGAGAGTCAGGGGGGAACTGAACGACTGAAGTTACTGGCAGTACAGGATGGGGACATTTCATACTGTAGACTGGGAACCCAGAAATGTCTATACTACTACAGGCAGGCAATAACGCAATGGAGTGTTGTGCCATGGTGGGTAAGCCAATAAGGGCATCTGCTGGATATTTCAAGTCGTTAGTTACATGAAATTCCCTTAACCTTAAACTCTGAGCCTTCTACACCGCATAAGCGAATGTCTGGCGGTTCAAAGAAACTGACGCGATTGCGGTGGCATTGAATGATGTCTAAGGAGGTATCAGAAATCAAGTTTACTATAGATCCGGTGTCCATGAAGAACGACGTTGGTATGTCATTAGTACGTCCTAGAATGACTAGACCTGGGGAAGTGATAGGTCCTACATGGCGGATGGGGAGTTGGTGTTCTGTTGCTACGTCATGTTGGTCCGATAGAGGCACGGCGCTTCCCCCGACTGGTGGCGATTTAGGTAACGACACTCGTCGGTAGTGTGTGTCGTACTAGTCTTGTGATATTTGCATGTAGGGCGACGTGAATGGGAAGGCGTACGCTGTCTAGTTTGGGAGTAAGGCCGTGTGTGTTTACGGTCGCAACTGTTTGCTCGATGTCCAGGTGTACCACAGTGCCAGCAAAGGATCGAGGACTGTTCTGTCGGACGCTAGATTGATCACGAGTGGCAGTGGGAGAACGATTTGTGGCAGGTCTGCCTTGTGTGACTGAACGAGAACGGCATTGGTCTGGGGAAGTGGTAGTGTGACAGACCTGAGAGAGCAAGGGTCGGTCTGTGGCCTGACGCGTGTGGTTTGAACCTGTTCTTTCATGGATGGCTTTAGTAATCTGAACAATTTTATCTCATGGAGTGAAACCAATCGCCAGAGCTGTTTCTCTCCGTTTAGGAATAAGCCAATGGAGGAATCTCAGGTAACCAAATAAATCTGCAAGGTTGTCGAGTGAAACCATAGGAGCTCCATTTACGTTCTGTACCCAGTTTGTGCCTATAAGTAATTGGCGAATCTCGCTACTAGTGGCTTTCATGGCAGCGGCTGCTTCGCGTAGTTTGGCATGTTGGGGGGGGACGCGCAAATCCTCATCCATCTGGGTGAGGAGATTAGTGAACCCAATGAGAGAGGCGGCATTTGAATGTTGGCAACAAAGTGTTATGAGTTCCTTACAGAAATCAGCAAAGGTTGTTACGCCATCAAAATGTCCAGCACGGATCGCGGATCCGATATCTGATTTGCCTTGGTGTAAGCAACCCATGAGATAAGAGACTGAGGTTTTCATCTGTAATCCGCCGATTGTGGATGTCGGTTTCGACCTCTCTGAGAAAATCATAAACAGACCAAGTGGAGTCCTCGCTGGTAAATTTTGGACGACTGGTATCATCGAGATAGATAGACTGGGGAGTAGGGGTCGGTTGGGTCATAGTTGGAAGTGTAGAAGTGATGGGGGTATGAGAGAGAGAGAGAAAGTAGTGGTAGTTAAGTGTAAGGGAGACGAGAGGTGAAGTGGGGCAGGAGAGTTGACGAGAGTGGTAGGAGGAAGGAGAGAATCAGGCAGTGTAGTAATAGGAGTAGAGGATGAGGTATCTGGACGGGAAGGGTGTGGGGAGGCGAGTAAGGAAGTGGTGGGTGGTGAGGCAGGGCGGTGGTACAGGCGTCCGCTACGTAAATGAGTCACTGAATCCTCCTCGGCTGGTGGGGTGTGATCATTGGTTGTTTCTTGACCGAGAGTGTAGGGAGTAAGTTCCGTATATGCAAAGTATGACATGTAGTCTGGCGACAATATAAAATGAGAGATGAGGAGTGATATATATATTTACAGGGTGAAGATGAGTAAATGTACCATAAGTATGGAAATGGAAATGCATGGAGATGACGGAATGGTATTTGCAATAAATAGTAGGTGAGATGGGAGATGAGGAATAAATCGGGCGGTGAAGGTGAGAATGAAGTGAGGGGTGGAGATGAATTATGACAATAACACACAATCTGTAGAGAAAATCGGAGGATAATCTCTATAGAAAGTCAGATGGGTGGATGAAGATACACTAGTATAGTTACACAGCTGACTGGTGAATGAAGTGGAGAGGGGGTGGATGGCAGGCGAGGTGTATCAGCTGGCGGGAGACGACGATGACGTCAGAGGCAGTCGGGCGTGGTGGATGAGACTGGTTGTGAATACGGCTTGTAGTAGGTATGTAGGATGAGTCTTGGAAGAGGTGGAGCGTCTCGCTGGGCTTGAGCCGATACCTGAATAGGAGGGTTGAGGGGCGCGGTGGTGGTTGTTTAATCCGGAGCAGATGTGGAGGCACTCGGGGGTGGACAAATGTCGCCACAGGCAGATGCAAAGCTGGCGAGTGGCAGATGGCAGTGATGTGGCAGATGCAGAGAGTGAACGGCAGACACTGGAGAGGGCCACCGCCAGATGAACAGGTGTCGGAACAGGTGCCTGAACAGGTGTGGAGGGCTGCGGCGTCGACTGTCGCGGCCTGTGTGGGGTTGTGGTCGATGTAGAGAACGGCACTGGGGAGGGGTATTGGACACCTGTATGCAGAGCCACGAGAGTGAGGGCGAGAGGGCGAGGCTGTGAGAGGTGGGGCAGCGAGTAGTCGTTGGTGGCACTAAAACACTGTAGGAGGCGGTTGGAAACGATGGTCGATCACCGCTGCTACCAAAAATGTAACACCTCTCTCTTGATGGTTGAAGGAAAGTCCTGGAGTAGCTATTTACGGCCTTTAATGTGGAGCACAGAAATATAGGTGTTACCTCCAAGATTGTCAGCCCTCGACTGGACTAGGGTCGAAACATATGGAGCTGATTGGCTAGGCTTGCCTGGGAAGCGCTGCTTACGCTGCGATTCTGGATACAGTGGGGGTGGGGGGATACAGTGGGGGGGGTATACAGTGAGGGAGGCATAATACATACACATATACATATAAGGGGAATGGTACAACCCCAGAAAATGGTTGGTCTCATCTGCTTCATGGAAGTGACGTGGTGCACGATTTTCTAGGTTTTGACGTGGATGACTTCCATGCAAGGCTTCATGCGGGTGGAGACAATGCGGATGTCAACGAAATGCGTGAGTGGTTGGATGATGACGAGGGCGATCCTGGGTATCAGATCATGTATGATATCAAGATCGCATCTACACTTGCCGGTACAAGTACCCAGCAGGAAGATTCTGACGAGGACAGCGACGATGATGCGGACTCCTCACAGCTTGTCACTACTCCAGCCATCCCCAAGCTGAGCGCACTCCAGGAACATGTTGAGTTCGTCCTTGACTACCTAGAACACCCGGACTGTGACAGGGAGATGGGGCCCTTGAGACTTGTGGATGAAGTGCGAGCTTTCAGGCAGCGCATCATTAATCGTCAGAATCGTCGTTGCTTGCGTCAATCAACCATTGACAGTTTTTCAGGCCAGTCAACCCCGCCGTCCTCAACCCTCGCTCCACACCATTGCCTCACCAAGACAGGCCTTCTAGCTCCGAGCCACAGCCCAGCACATCAGGCACGGCGGAGTCACCACTGGATGTGAGTTTGCGGCTGTCTTCTGAGTCCTCTGCAGTGGATAGCTTATCACCACGTCCCACCAAGGAGCCCCTATGCCGCCTTCGTCAGCTCATCTCGGACTCTGACAGCGACTAAATTCTCCAGGACTCGTCACTAGACCACATGGGAATTTAAAGTTATGTACAGTGCACTGAAGTGATGTGATGCAAGACTGTTACTGTATTATGGGAAAGGAAACATTGTGGGAAGTGCTGGTGAGAAGTGCTGGCGAGTGTAAAGTGCAGCGGAAGTGCCAAGGATTCTATGAATTCCTGCAGGTGTCTCAGGTGCACCTTCATACTGTCTGAGTCTGGGATGATGGAGCGGGTTATACATCAGGACGGCAGCATCATTCTCATAAGTACCCTAACTTCATCAAAATTCCTTGTTTTGTTCTACCCATATCATTAATCTCATGCATAGACTGTGTGAAAGATGATTTCCATAATGATTTTCATGTCTAACCTGTTTTCAGCATGCTGTAAAGTGGTAAAAAATTCCCATAAATGTAAATCATAATTTCCTGCTTTCAATTTATTTTTTCATGCATGGTTACCACTAATATTGAAGTGCACCAGCTGTGAAAAAGGTGAATGCCATTGATTTGTGTGAAAGATGATTTCCATAAAGATTTTCATGTCTAACCTGTTTTCAGCATGCTGTAAAGTGGTAAAAAATTCCTATAAATGTAAATCATAATTTCCTGCTTTCAATTTATTTTTTCACGAATGGTTACCACTAGTATTGAAGTGCACCAGCTGTGAAAAAGGTGAATGTCATTGATTTGTGTGAAAGATGATTTCCATAATGATTTTCATGTCTAACCTGTTTTCAGCATGCTGTAAAATGGTAAAAAATTCCCATAAATGTAAATCATAATTTCCTGCTTTTAATTTTATTTTTTCATGCATGGTTACCACTAGTATAGTGCACCAGCTGCGAAAAAGGTGAATGCCATTGATTTTCATGCCCGGTACCTAAACTAAGCTGCCAACTCAGTGAAAAGCTGTGCCTAACTTACCTCAAATTCATCTTTTTGGGGTTAAATTTAATTGAATTCATGCTTTGTGTTCATCATTTTAGTGCACTAGCTGTGAAAAAGGTGAATGGCAGTGAATTTCATGTCTGGTGCTTACTTTCAGCACGCTGTATTCTGGTGAACACTTTTGCCATACCTAACTCTTATTGACCATTTTTCTAGTGACAATTTACATCATTTACTGTATTTGATGCTTTGTATCCAATAATTTAGTGCATAAAATGTGAGAACAAGATGATTTTCATAGTGGCTGCCACGTCCGATACTAACTTACACTAAGCTGTCAACTCAATGAACACTTATGCCTTACTTTACTCAGATTCATCATTTTGGGGTTAAAATAAAATGAATTCATGCTTTGTGTTCATGATTTTAGTGCATAAAAAGTGAGAAAGGGTGATTTTCATAGTGATTTCCATGTCTGATACTTACTTACACTATGGTGGCAAGTTGTGAGCACCTATGCCTTACTCACCTCTGAATCATCATTTTTTGGTTAAAATTCAATTAATTCATGCTTTGTGTGCATTATTTATGTGAAAGGGGACTTAAATTAGAGCTATGCATGTCCGGTAGCGAGGTAGGAAGGTGGTTTTCTGATTTAGGTTAGGTTAGGTTAGGGTCAGGAATGACCGGTGCAGGAGCTTCAGGGCCACTATCTGGACAAGACCACTGTCCGGACATGCCTTTGGCTCTATTACGTTGGATAGTGGAGGGAATACTAGTTACACCTCACACCCCCCTAGCCCCATCACAACATGGTTTTAGGCCACTACACTCCACAAACACTCTTCTTACAGACCTTACAAAGAGAGTTTCTGATGGCATGAATTCAGCAAGCCCACCACACAGAACACTCCTGTCACATTAGACATTAGTAAAGCTTTTGATGCCATCCCCCACCACAACTTCACCAACAAAATATTCAACACAAATATATAAGGGTAAATGCAGATAAAACAAAAGTGATGATATCTAGGGTTGGTGGCAGTACTGTCAGAGGAGAGGGAGAGTGGCGATGTGCAGTTTGCCACAAAGGTGTGGGAAGTAATTCCATCTTGGGCAGTGTTTGTGATAAATGGTTGCCCAAGAAATGTAGTGGTATTAGAGGTAGACTGTGAGATGATGCTGATTTTATGTGTGCAGTGTGTTGGGAAGAGCAGGTGGAGCTTGTTATGTGCGAAAGGATTGAACTTGATTGTGAGTCTCTTGAGTGTGTGGAAGAGTTTTGTTATTTGGGAGACATGTGCTGGAGGTGGGGCTGGAGCTAGCTCGGTTGCTAGGGTGAGACGTGGTTGGAAGAAGTTCAGGGAGCTGTTGCCTCTCCTGACATTGAGAGGACTCTCCCTTCATGCTAAGGGGTCTTTGCATGCAGCACGTGTTAGGAGTGTGATGCTGTATGGTAGAGACCTGGGCAGTAAAGGAAGAGAATATTCACAGGTTTTAACATACAGAAATGACAATGATTAGGTGGATGTGCAGTGCGTCCCTGCGTGCAAGGCCTGAGGGGGCTGGGTTTACAATTGAAGAGTTGAGAGGTAGGATGGGACTGGAATGTATTGGTGCTGTGATGAGGTGAGGTAGGCTGAGGTGGTTTGGACACGTGGAGAGGATGGGGGATGATAATTGGGTGCAGAGGGTGAGAAGTGTTAATATTGGGGGAGGGGTTGGGAGGGGTAGACCGAGAAAGACATGGGACGAGGTCATTAAATGTGACCTCAGGGTTAAGAGACTGAACAGGGAGGCTGCCAAAGATCAAGCAGCATGGAAAGCCGCCATTAGTTGACCAAGGTCGACGCATGCAAGCATGTTGGAGCCTTCAAAAACGAAAACAAAACATGCACAATAACACAAAAAGATGGCTGGCAAACTACTTAGCAGGCAGATGTGCACATGTAACATTTGCCGGTCAGTCCTCGAACATCAGAAACTTCACAAATGGCATCCCCCAAGGATCTGTTTTGTCCCCTACACTCTTCAACCTATACATGCATGACATACCCACACCCCACACACCACAGATACACATAACTTCCTTTGCAGATGGCATAACACACATGTACACACCAAAATGCAAACACAGCTGCACACATCCTCCAACCTAACCTCAACACACAAGAATGGTTCACCACAAACAGGCTCAAAATAACCCCAACCAAATCTACAGTGACCCATCTCACAAACTGGACAGCAGAATACAGCCAAATTCCACATCTCACAATAAACAACACTCCCCTACCAAACACACACACACAAAATCCTTGGTGTAACATACATCAATGTCATTTAAACAACACATCACAAACATCAAAAATAAATTAGCACCAAGACTCAATGCCCTAATGTAACTTGCCCATAGAACATTTGGGCACAACAAACAAACCACCACCACAGTATATAAACAATATATACGATCAGTGATGAATTATGCAAGCCCCGCTTGGGCTCCTAACCTCACTAAAACACACTATAACACTCTTCAGACCATACAGAACAAGGCCCTAAAAATAATCACAAGCTGCACAGCTACTACACCCACAGACCACCTACACCAAGAAACCAAAGTCCTCAAAGTCAAGGATCATCTAGACATGAGAGGCACCCAAATTCTCGCTGCAGCCTCCACAAACCCACAACATCCACTACACTACATGGCAGCACATCCACACACACACCAAGAAACACCAAAACAACACCCAGCACACAATATCATTCACAAATACTGTCATCTCTCCCCCCTTGCCCGCCTTAGACCAGCTTCCAGAAGCATATCCACAGTCAAATCACTAGCCGCTCCATTCAGTCACTTAAAGACAACACACAGCTGCATGCTCGGCCTCCTGATATCCAACCTTCTGAATCCTGTCTCCCTCGTGAGGACAGGGTCCACCTGGCCCGGCTGAGATGCGGGCATCATCCAACCCTCTTAAGTTATCAGAAGAGGTTGGATGACTCCATCACTGATGTCTGCCCATGATATAACACAGCACACCACACAGCACATTATGGAAGACTACATTGCACACAATCCTACACCAACAACACAACATACACTCCTTGAGAGCTCTGTGGGAAAGCCCGGTCTCAGCCATGTCCTTCCTTAGGGACTCGGGGCTGTTTGGCAAGACGGCATAGGGAACACCTACTACTACTACTCTTACAAAAGTAAAATGTTTTATGCCCAAGGTTTAGAGCTTGAATTTACACACCTTACTCCACAAATCAGAACATTTTAGACCAACTGGTTCATGAGCTATAGCCTGTCAAAGTTGAAAAAAAGTTACCCTCCCAGGCGGGGCGACTCCGGTTTTCTATGCTCTCCCGCCCCATCTCACCCTTATTCCTCCCCTCCCATTACCTTCCTCACCGACTCCCATCATCCCACCTCTCTTCCTCCCCTCCCCCCTACCCCACCCTTCAGAATTTTCCAGCTCAATTTTTTTTTTTTTCAAACAATAGCATGCATAATAATTGTCAGTGTTCCTCACTCACTCCCAACACCCGTCCCCTCCAACACTTCTCCCCACCTTCCCTCCCCCCATCCCCTTCCCTCATAAATGCGTAGATGTCAAAATAAAACAGAAATTGAGCAAAAGCATGCAAAAATTTTTTCTTGGTGTTACACACTCCACCATCCCCTCTCCCCCCACCCCCTCCCCCCCACCCCCCCCCCCCCCCACCTGCCCAACCAAGTGACTCTAAGAAATTTCTGAGGAAAAGAAAGCTAAAGCATGCAAAAAAATTGTATAAGAGAAAGACAAATACACAATTTATTATTATAAAAAACAAACATTACTAACATTTACAGGAAACATTACAGTACATACACAAAGATTCATTAAAAAAAACATGAAAAAAGCATACATTCTATGTTTCGTGCAATTACACAAACAATAAGCTGGTACTGAATGAAAACACTCGACATGAATAGCAACAATGACGGGGGAGAGCTAAGCGGACAGCTTACTACAGGGGGTTGGGGGTGGGGGTGGGGTGGGGAGAGGCCTGGAGGGGTGGTACGGGGGTATAGAGACAAAACACCACAAAAGAAGAAGGCAGAGAGTGAGTACAGGGGTGTGGAGGGTAGGTAGGGGGGATATAACCCTCCCCAGGGAAACAGAGAGGGGAGGAAAGGGGGAACCACAGTAGCATGATAGAGGATGGTGGGGGAGGGGGAGGGAGGGAGCAGGAGGTGGTCAGAGGTGAGGGAGGGGGAGAGGGAACAAAGGTATTGGGGTAGAGGAAGGTGGCGAGAGTGCAGTGGGGGAATCACCCCCCCCCACCACCACCATAAATAGGGGCCCAGATCCTCCCCCCCGTCCTACTCCAGACTTGGTTCTCATTGGTTTGCATCGATATACAGTAAAACCTCGATATAACGGACTTCAATAGAGAGGAATTCGCTTTTATCGGACTCGAGGAGCTACCGGACTAAACTCCTATACAGTAATCCCTCCACTATTCGACACAATAGAGCCAAAGGCATGTCCGGACAGTGGTCTTGTCCGAATATTGGGCCTGAAGCTCCAGCACTGGTCATTCATGACCCTAACCTAACCTAACCTAACCTAAATCAGAAAACTACCTTCCTACCTCCCTACCGGACATGTATAACACTTATTTAGGTCCCTTTTCACATAAATAATGCACACAAAGCATGAATTAATTGAATTTTAACCAAAAAATGATGATTTAGAGGTGAGTGAGGCATAGGTGGTCAGAACTTGCCAGCATAGTATAAGTAAGTATCGGACATGGAAATCATCTTTTCTCATATTTTATGCACTAAATTATTGGATACAAAGCATCAAATACAGTAAATGATGTAAATTGTTACCAGAAAAAAGGCTAGGTTAGGTTAGGTTAGGTTATGACCGGACATGAAATTCACTAGCATTCACCTTTTTCATAGCTGGTGCACTTAAAAACCATCCATGAAAAAATTAAATTGAAAGCAGGAAATTATGATTAACATTTAGGGAAATTTTTTAACACATTTACAGCATGTTGAAAACAGGTTAGACATGAAAATCTTTATGGTAATCATCTTGCACAATAATCAAAGGCATTCACCTTTTTCATAGCTGGTGCACTTAAAGCCATGTATGAAAAAATTAAATTAAAAGCAGGAAATTATGATTAACACAATGTTAGGTTAGGTTAGGTTAGGTTATGACCGGACATGAAATTCACTGGCATTCACCTTTTTCATAGCTGGTGCACTTAAAACCATGCATGAAAAAATTAAATTGATAGCAGGAAATTATGATTAACATTTAGGGAAATTTTTTAACACAATTACAGCATGCTGAAAACAGGTTAGACATGAAAATCATTATGGAAATCATCTTGCACACAGTTTATGCATGAGATTAATGATATGGAAAGAACAAAACAAGGAATTTTGATGAAGTTAGGGTACTTACGAAAAAGAAGCCGCCGTCCTGATGTATAACTCGCTCTATCATCTCAGACTCTGACAGGAAGACCTTGCACCTGACACACCTTTGCAATTGACAATCACCAGCACTTCTCACCAACACTTTCCACAACGTTTTTTTTTGCATAACTGGGATCACATTACTTCACTGCACTGTACATAACAGTAAATTCCCGTGTGGTCTAGTGACGAGTCCTGGAGCCTTGCGAACTTCTCAGCAGCAGCTTTCAGCTCAGTTCCACGTACCAACACACCAGCAGCACGTTGTTGTCGATGACCGGTCATGTCTGCATACTTAGGAGTAAACATCACCTTCCTCTCCACGTTTCGTTTGGTCTTCGAAGCGAAATCAGCCGTGTACTGCTGTAGTTTGTGTCGGGACTTCTTGATATCAAACAAGGTGGAGCGAGGGAGACTGAATTCACGACGAATCCGTGATGTCGGCCACTCGGTGTCCACCTTCTCCAATACCCCTCCCTCTTCTTCTCCAGAGTCAGAACCACTTTCTTCCTCTTCTCAGGAGGCAGGGCCATCATCACACACATGATGAAGAAGGTAAAGAGCAGCATCAGGCACTGCAGGAGGTAGGGTATCACCACAAAACCAATCACTTCGGCCGCCATTGTCAGAGCGTGTTTACGAGCCAGAAACGGAGCGGAAAATGGGACGGACAGACAAGCGCCACGAGTGAAAACACAGCCTATCGGCGCTCGCGGGAAATTCAAACTGACGCGGTCCAAAAAAATTGGATTTTTTTCGGATTTTTTCGAATTTTTGGGCATTTTGGGGGGCGGACAGCCCATGAGGTCCGAATAGTGAGGGATCCGAATAATGGGTGTCCAAATAGTAAAGGGACTACTGTATATTGGAAAAAGTCCGATAAAGCCAGAAAGCAGTCCGGACTGCCTGACCACTTCAGCTATGTTCACCACAATAAGACAAGTAAAAGACATGTTTTTCAATGCACAGTACAGTATTATTATACCATTTGATTAATGTAGTGAAGGTATAACACAGTACAATACTGCAATGGTGGTGAAAACCACTGATGCAATCTGGACTAATGTCTGATAAATCGGAAAAAGTCTGGATTAGCAGGGGTAAGTCCGGATGTCGCTTTTATCGGAATTTCGCATTTTTCGGACTGGCTTGGACCCTAATTAGTCCGTTATAGTGAGGTCTTACTGTACATCACAATCAGTCCGAAGCCAAGTGTCTGCAGTTTTTTACATAGGCTCCTCAATTAAACCTACTAGGCAACAAGCCAAATTCTGGAAAAGGATCGATCGATCCTATTAGTACTTTAGAGGTTAATGTACAGCCATCACTTGTTTGGATGCCAACCTTGATTGGGTATGGTCCATTTGATGGTCAAATTATGGAGAGGAGGTGGCTCAATCGGGAGAGAGGTGGCCTGCAGTCCAAACGGACCCAGGTTCAAATCCCCGTTGGGGCAGGGAACAGTTTAAGGATTTGAATTTCATTAAATCAGGCTTTACTGATCTACCAGAAGACCGGCCGACATGCCGTAAAAATACCCCCACTAATACCAATACACCAGTCCTGTATGACACAGCCCTAGCATGTATTCAATATGGACGGTGGCTGTTAGAGCCAAAGTGGTGACATGTAGAGGTGTACGGTATCTAAGAGGACTGCTGAGCCTTGATAGCAGGCTGTGAAGCCTATGCCCAGAGTTGGACACATTATTAAAAAAAAAAAAAAAAAAACTGACATGGTAATCACAGGGAATATTCTTACTTTCAACAAATAGAAGATGAACATATAATAAAATGTATTTGGCATCTTAATAACTCTAAGTGTCATACTGTCGTATTCTAAGTTGCCCTGAACATTTTGTAACGTCTTTAATGAGTTATTTTATACATTACACGTCATTATCCACTTATATGTTACTGATGCAAAGTAAGTTGACAATCAAATTATAAAAATATCATACAAGAGAATGTAAGGCACTATATGCAAAATAAATCACCTAGGAAGAGGTGCAATGAAATCTTCTATGCCTCTTACACAACAGCCCAAAATCCCATTGGGGTAGGAGTTACACAAAATACCAGTTATGCAGGCTCGTATGCCAGATTATCTTCGAAGGTATGTTGGGAATATCACCGATGTCCATATAAACATTCAAGTTTGGCATGTCAGAGTCAACCTTCAACTAAACTTTGGTGTCTGCCATCATCACAAAAGACATCAGAGTCCTGCCAGGAGGGGTCAAAACATAAGTGAGGTTCACCCTACTGTCATCTGCATGACTGGCTAATGGATGTCACATTTTCTCTGCCAGCACAGGTTCAAGAGGACTCCAAGTACAGTATCTACTTGCCCAGAGATACTGTCAATCAGGTAGGGAACTTGGCTGTGGAGCTATCCTACCAGATCAGGGTCTGGATTAAAAACAACCATGTCCTCCTCCACATCTACTGCATTCTAGTTATGCATTAGAAGTCAGACTTCAGACTACTACATATATGTACATGGATGAAGATGTCAGACTGTTACATATTGCAAATGTGGATAAAAAAGTGCTGTTTGAATGCAAGAAATTCTACTCAAATACTGAAACTGTGTGTAGTGTCAGGATACAATAGTTTCATAGTGAGAGAGACAGACAGACAGCCAGACAGAGATACCCTACTACTGACCTCTGAGTACCACCTTGACTGTCTGAAATCGTGTGTGAACATCTCCCAGTCCCTTCATATTTGGTCTCAGGTTCATCATTACAAACACTTTCTCTCCTAGCTCTCGTGACGATGGGTCTTCTACCAATGCAGAGTTGCACACCCTATAAGTAAACACATAGAATGTAAATATAATGTTCTTTTGTAATGGCTATTACTCTATACTGTATTGTCTTTTCATGTCAAATGAAATGTATATAGTAGGATACTTATTGACAGAGTTAGGGAAATAAGAGAGGAATTAGTTGGAGAAGAAAAGGGAGGTTTTAGGAAGGGAAGAGGTTGTGTAGATCAGATATTCATTCTTAGATCTTTAGTGTAAAAGTTTCTAGAGAAGGGAAAGAAGTTGTATGCAGTCTTCATGGATTTGGAGAAAGCATGTTTTTTTTTGTTTTTTTTTTATGTGTCCGACTCTGGGCATAGGCTTTACAGCCTGCTATCAAGGCCCAGCCGTCCTCCTACATACTACATGTCATGTGACAGGGTGGATAGACAAGGACTGTGGAAAGCACAGTATTAAGAATATATGGAGTAGATGGGAAGTTGCTGAAGGCAGTTAAGAGTATGTATGAGGGTGCTAAGGCTGCAGTGCATATGGATGGCAAACTGAGTGAATCTTTCCATTTGAAGGTTGGATTGAAACAAGGATGTGTCATGTCTCCATGGTTGTTCAATCTGTATATGGATGGGGTTATAAAAGAGATACAAGGTCGGGCAGTGGATGTTGGAGCGGCCCTAGTGAAAGAGGGCAGTCGGGCAGTGGATGTTGGAGCGGCTCTAGTGAGAGAGAGGGCAGTGTTTGGAAACTCCCTGTACAGTTGCTTGCAGATGATACTGTGTTGTTGAGTTAAGACAAAGGGGAGCTGCAAGGCTTGGTAGATGAGTTTGGGAGAGTGCGTAAGAAGCAGAATCTAAAGGAGAATGTAGGGAAGAGTAAAATGATGGTCTTCGAGAGAAGTGAAGTTAGTGAATGTACAGTGAGATTGGATGGAAAGGAAATGGAGAATGTGAGTGCATTTATGGACTTGGGTAGTGTGATGAGTAAGGATGGAAGTCTGGAGGGTGAAGTGCTTGAAAGGGTGCAGCAGGGAAGGAAGGTTGCTGGTTTCTTGAAAACAGTGATAAGAAACAGGAAAGTGAGCATGGATGTGAAAAAGTTGCTACATGACAGTATTGTGATACCAACTCTAACATATGGAAGTGAAACTTGGACCCTGTTGGAGGGACAGAAGAATGAGAGCAGTGGAAATGAGTTATCTGAGAGGAGCATGTGGAGTCACATGGAGAGACAGACTAACAAATGAGGAAGTGAATGAGTGTTGTGGTGTGGATGAGGACATGATAGGAAGTGTAAGGAGAAACACGTTGAGGTGGTTTGGGCATGTGGAGAGGATGGAGAGTGAGAGACTGATGAGGAGAGTGAAGGTGAGTGAGGTGAACAGCTGACTCTATTACAGGGTATGAACTACTGAGGAGTAATGAATAGTCAATGTGCCTTCCCCAGATCACTCAGCTCACAACAGGGTATCACATCTGCTTGACTGAATTTTTTGTTATATGAGCCATTGTACAGTCGGCCTAAGAAGTGACGGCAGAGTATTCAGAAGTTTTCGTTCAGGTGATAATAGATACATTTCTCCTTGTATTATCTTAAAATAAAATTTAATCTGTGTAACTGTATTAGAAAACAGTCAATGAAGGTGATAATGCATGTTCATTTCAAATTTGACGGAAAGAGTTTATTATTTACGACAGTAAGAAACCATCAAACGGAACTACTTGAAACTTCAGAACTATTGCTGAGGGGCAGTCAGGATTAATCTGCGGAGTTTAAATCTTTTATGACCAAAAACAATAATTCACTAAAAGCGTAATACTGATATGATTACTAAATAAATACTATTAAAATAAGTAACTAATACTGATGAAATTCTTTCTTAAACACCAGAAAATAACTTCAGTAAATGTCTTTCCGTTTCCACTGTCTCCATGAACGGCGGAAGGCGGGAAAACAAAGCAAGTAAGTAGGCTATTCAAGATGCACCACCCATGAGCACGAAGGGAGACATCTGTTGCCCAGAGGCAAACAATTATTGCCCTACATATGGTTAATATTCCAGTAAGAGAAATCTCTAGAAGACCTAACAGAAGTAAGAGAACAATACATCGCTGGATAAAGAATCGTGAAGACAGAGAGAATCTCAAAAACTTGCCTAGAAGCAGAGCTCCTCGTTGCACCACTCGGCAGAAAGATGAAATGATTATTGCTTCTGTTCGGGAACAACCATTAACAAATGCAACTGCCATCAAGCAAAAGACAGGATTACAGGCAGGCCTTCAAACAATAAGAAACAGATTGCATGAAGCTGGTATTCACCACAGAACACCTGCAACCAATCCAGACTTTAAGTCAGCAGCACAAGGACGAAAGAGTAGGATTTGCTCTCCATTATTCGGCAATGGATCAGTCATTCTGGGATGCTGTCATATTCTGTGATGAAAAAACTTTTTCATCTGATGATCATGAACAACTTCATTGTTGGAAACCCAATAATACAAGGTAACTAACGTTCTAATCACAACTCTTCTTAATGCAGATTACGTAGGCTAGGATCTGACATATTTATACTGGTCATTAAATAATGCATTCACACGTTATATCTCCATTTACTTTGGAGTCGTTATTTTTCGCTTTCATTTAACTGATTATATTTAGTGAGATATGTGTAATGGCCGTATAATTTTTGTTAAAAACGCTAGCTTTTACATTCCTGGTTACCCTCTGCCTGATGATTAGTTACCATGATTTTCCCAGCTGAATGCTGCATCGTTAGTAATTAAACTGTTTACTTACTCTTCACTTTAATCTGTCAAAATCATTGTTTTATCTATTTATGTATGTATTTATTTATTTTAGGTATGAAGAGCAGAACATATGCAAATCAAGACAAAGCGGCAGAATAACAGCAGGCTTGTGGGGATGGATGTCTGCTAGTGGTCCAGGGGAACTTGTAGTCATTGAGGAAAGACTGAACAGTACCCACTATGTGAAAATTTTAGATGTGCTGTTACCCACAGTTAGAGCAATGCTGTTACCTCAGCCACTACCTGTCTACATTGCAATGGACAATTCTTCTGTTCATAATGCGCAGATCGTAAAGCAGTGGTTCATGGAACATCCTGATGTAAAAATTGAGTGGCCAGCAAAATGCCCTGACCTGATGCCAATTGAAAACTTGTGGGGATGTATGACACAGAGTTGGGGCACAAACACCATCAGAACTAAAGAACATTTGGTATCTCATGCAATGAACATATGGGAAAACCTTCGCACAAAACGAGGAATGCCAAATATATGTCAAAGATTAGTAGCCTCAGTTCCAGAAAGACTGGCAAAAGTAATAAAGTGTAGAGGTTCATACACAAAGTACTGAGCTGAAGACTTTCAGAGCAATGTTGGCAGTTAACCATTTGACGCAAGTAGTTACTTGAAATAGGAACCTTTAGGAATTATTAAAGTTATTGCTATTAATTTTCTCTTATAGTTTCAGAGTTTGTCTAATTCATAACAGAAAATGTGTATGAGTACCGGTAACTGAAATACAGTGCTTCCTCCAATTTTGCGAGAATATGGTCGACAAAAAACCTCGCAAAATCGAAATTCACAAAGTTTAAACAATTAAATATATGCAATAAAGGTAAATTGGTCGACATCACCCCAAGGTAAGCACTTTTTCCCACTCTTACTCTCGACTCTACCTCTTAATTTTATGATGATAAATGAAACGAACATGGACTGATGTATTGTACAGTAATATTATTATGAAAACATCGTAGGTAACAAACATAAAAAAGAAAAAAATGCATATTTACACCGATGTGAAGACTGGCGTGGTGTACGGGACTGGTGGCGGGGCAAGGCTTGGGTGTGACTACTGTGGTGTAAACAAACATGGGGGGCGGCAGAACACCGAACTAGGAGGCACAGTCAGGGTGACCAGATTTAGCATAATTTTGCAAATTTTAGCATATTTTTCCAGAAAATTGTGTTTAGCACAAAATTTAGCATGTTATCAAATCTAGCATATTTTTAGCATAATCTAATAAGCTTAGGACAATTTTTAGCATGATTAGAATAACTGACCACTCGTGGCTAGCAGTAGTTTCTGGATTGAAGACCAGGATACATGTTTAATATAATATGATTAATGGTAACTGTGAAAGTCCATACTTTTAACAAACCTAGATCAGGAAATCACGGGCTTTGGAGGAGGGTAGACGTGTACTGTACAGATCCACAGGCGCTGGGACCCAGGGTGCCGCCGTGGCTGACTAAAGTCAGTTATTCAGCTGAGTCTGTGGATGCCGTCTGTTCAGACTGCGGCAGGTTCAGTGTCCATCATTTCTCTATTGCTTAGTACCTCCTGTAGGTTGCAGTGCTTAAGTGTGAAGTGTGGTAGGAAGAGTTTCAGCTTATGTTTCACAAACATTTGTCAAATAAACTTTTAGAACCTGAGTAATTATTTATTTTAATGTTCTTCTTTCATAATTATAAGAGTGCATACTGTATACAGTTAAAAACGTAGAAATAATACTATATTAATCATAAAATATAACAGAAACCGAACGTATTAAGAGCAACAAAAGATTTAGCATTATTTTTGCCAATCTAGCATAATTTCAGCTGCTGTCTAGCGTATTCCTGCTAGAGAAATCTGGTCACCCTGCCCACCACTCGACCTCGCAAAGTGTGTGATCGCTCGCAAAGTTCATAAATGTTAAAAAATAAATGACTTGGAACTACCTCGCAAAATTGGTGATTCGCAAAGTTAAAGTTCGCAAAGTTGAAGGATGTACTGTAT
>JAGKTI010001933.1:0-21672 GCA_018397915.1 Birgus latro | reverse complement strand
ACTGCACATCCACCTAATCATTGTCATTTCTGTACGTTTAAACCTGCAAATATCCTCTTCCTTTACTGCCCAGGTCTCACTACCAAACAGCATCACATTCCTAACACATGCTGCATTCACATAAATAATTGGCACAAAGCATGAATTAATCGAATTTTAACCCAAAAATGATGATTTTGAGGTGAGTAAGGCAGACATGATTATTATTGAGAAAATCACCTTTTCACAGGCTATGCACTCAAATATGGGACAAAAAGCATGAAGTAAATAAAATGTAACCAGAAAAATTATGATTTAAGAGGTGTGTGGGGCAAAAATGTTCACCAGTTGACTAGATAGTGAACATAAGAGACATGGTAATCACTGAGAAAATCACCTCTTTCACAGCCTGTGCACTCAAATATGGGACACAAAGCACGAAGTAAATAAAATGTAACCAGAGAATGAGGATTTAGAAGTGATTATGGAAAATATTTAGCAGTTGACAGTGTTTACTTACAGTCCATGATTGTTGTTTACCCTCATCTCTAAGGTTTTTACAGTGGTCATAATTGCTCTTGAAGCATGTCCAGTAATCCAGTGTTTAACTACACTTAATCCTTAGCACTGTGACTTTTGACTATTTAAACGAACGAAAATACCACAAACGAGTGGACAGCCATCCACTGTTCACGGGAGTTGAGACAGACCTAGTAGGAGGGATATTGAGCGGGAAGGGAGCTAGTCGGCGCGGGCGGGAAATTCAAACTGACGTGGTCGGAATAAAACAGATTTTTTTTTCCTTTTTTTCTTTTCCAATTTGGAGGTATCGGCCATCAGCCCACGATGTCCGAATAAAGAGGTGTCCGGATTTGTGACATGGTGCTTAAGGATCGAGTGATGAGAAGGAGGACATATGTACCTAGGAGGAAAATATGGAAGCTGGGAAACCAATCAGTAAGGGATGCCTTTTATAGTGAGAAGAGGAGAGTGGTGGCTGAACAGGAAGCCGTAGATAGAGGCATTAAAGAACAGTATAGAGCCCTTAAGAACAACCTCTTGAGAGTTACCGATACAATATGTGGTTGGACAAGAGGCCCACCAAGACATAAAGTAACTTGGTGGTGGGATGAGGGTGTAGAAGCTGCAGTTAAGGAGAAAAGATGGCTTTTCCGGGATTGGAAGAATGGTGGTAACAGGGAGGAGTACTTGGCTGCCAAGCGCAGGGCTAGAAGAGAGGTATACAGGGCGAAGTCTGAGTCACAGAGACTTTTACTTGATAATCTAAATCATGGAGAAAGGAAAAATATGATTTTTAGGGTGGCAAATCAGGTGAAGAAGGATAATCGGGACATTGTAGGTGAGCAGTGTGTGAAGAATGATGATGGAAGGGTGGTGGTGAGAAGTGAGGATAATAAAGATGCATGGAGAGAGCATTATAGCCGATTGTTGAATGAGAAGTTTGATTGGGATAGAGAAAGTCTGGAGCCCGCTGATCCAGTGTTTGGCCCTTGGCCTTTGATTGACGCTGCTGCTGTGAGTGGGGCAATAGGCAGGATGCGGGTGGGGAAGGCGGCAGGTGTGTCTGGGTTGACTGCTGAAATGTTGAAGGCCTCAGGAGATACTGGGGTGAGGTTAGTCACTGACCTGATAAATAGGATTATATATGAGTGTGTTGTCCCAGATGATTGGCTGAGGAGTGTAATTGTAAATGTGTACAAGGGAAAGGGTGATGCCCTGGAAAGGGGAAATTACAGAGGTATAAAGCTCTTAGATCAGATAATGAAAGTAATGGAGAGAGTTCTAGAAGGTATGATTAGAGAAAGAGTGAATATCGATGAGATGCAGTTTGGGTTTATGCCAGGCAGGGGGACCACTGATGCCATATTATTTGTTCGACAGCTTCAGGAAAAATATATTGGCAAGAAAAGGGAATTGTATTTTGTTTTTGTTGATTTGGAAAAGGCCTTTGACAGAGTCCCTAGAGAGGTGGTGAAGCGGGCAATGAGTAAGCTAGGGTTGGAAGAGTGGCAGGTTAGGGCGGTTATGGCCATGTACATGGGTGCTCGCACCCAGGTAAGAGTGAATGGAGTGAGTGATGAGTTTTCCATGAATGTTGGTGTGCATCAGGGGTCAGTTTTGAGTCCCTTGTTGATTATCATGGTGCTTGAAGCCCTCTCACGTGACTTCAGAGATGGACTCCCATGGGAGATGTTGTATGCTGATGATTTGGTGTTGATTGCTGAGAATGAAGGGGAGGCTGAGGAAAGATTTAAGAAGTGGAGAGATGGTATGGGGTACAAGGGCTTAAGGGTAAATGCAGATAAAACAAAAGTGATGATATCTAGGGTTGGTGGCAGTACAATCAGAGAAGAGGGAGAGTGGCCATGTGCAGTTTGCCACAAGGGTGTGGGAAGCAATTCCATCTTGTGTAGTGTTTGTGATAAGTGGGTGCACAAGAGATGTAGTGGTATTAGAGGTAGACTGCGAGATGATGCTGATTTCATGTGTGCGGCGTGTCGGGGAGAGCAGGTGGAGATTGTTAGGTGTGAGAGGGTTGAACTTGCAGGTGAGTCTCTTGAGTGTGTGGAGGAGTTTCGTTATTTGGGAGACATGTTATGTGCCGGAGGTGGGGCTGGAGTTAGCTCAGTTGCTAGGGTGAGAAGTGGTTGGAAGAAGTTCAGGGAGCTGTTGCCTCTCCTGACATTGAGACGACTCTCCTTACGTGCTAAGGGGTCTTTGTATGCAGCATGTGTTAGGAGTGTGATGCTGTTTGGTAGTGAGACCTGGGCAGTAAAGGAAGAGGATATTCGCAGGTTTAAACGTACAGAAATGACAATGATTAGGTGGATGTGCAGTGCGTCCCTGCGTGCAAGGCCTGGGGGGGCTGGGTTTACGATGGAAGAGTTGAGAGGTAGGATGGGACTGGAGTGTATTGGTGTTGTGACGAGGAGATGTAGGCTGAGGTGGTTTGGACATGTGGAGAGGATGGGGGATGATAATTGGGTACAGAGGGTGAGAAATGTTAATATTGGGGGAGGGGTTGGGAAGGGTAGACCGAGAAAGACATGGGACGAGGTCATTAAGTGTGACTTAAGGGTTAAGGGACTGAACAGGGAGGCTGCCAGGGATCGAGCAGCGTGGAGAGCCGCCATTAGGTGACCAAGGCCGACGCATGCAAGCATGTTGGAGCCTTCAAAAACGAAACGAAAATAGTCCTCCCCCCTGGTAAGCGAGCTCCAAGTGCGTGAAATTCCTAGCGCGCGAGGACCTATTTAAAAATATTTTTAATTATTTTATATGTTAATAACCAAAGTACATGAGTCACACCCAGACGACGCGAGGCACCAGGAGAAAAACCAATGTTTTCCGGTGTGAACCCCAAATGCGCTACCTGCCTCTCCACTATGTGCCACCCCCATCACTCATTTCTATAATAAAGTTTGGATTCACATGAATAATGATTATTTCGCAAATGCCAAGTTGTTATACTACAAACCAGTGGAAGTGGAGGAGATGGCGGCAGGGAAGGTGGTGAGGTGAGGATCCTCCATTTCCTCCTCGATACTGTTCACATTTTCGGCAATTTCCTTCACCTCTTCTTGTTTGTCTGTTTCATTCCATATCTTGTTATGGAAATTATGTCCATAACAAGATGAGGAATGAAACAGACAAACAAGAAGAGATGAAGGAAAGTGCCGAAAATGTGAGCAGTAGCGAGGAGAAGACGGCAGATCCTCCGCTCACCATCTCCCCTGACTCACCCGCAGCCGTCCCCTCCACCTCCACAGCCCCACCTGACTCACCAGCCGCCTCCCCCTCCACCTCCACGTCTAATTGGTGCCATTATCTGGCACCAGTTAGACATTACTGGCGAGATCCTAATGTACTGTACTGTATATGTCTTAGATATTTTCCCTCAAACAGGTCAAAAAGGTCACTGATAGAGGGGGGTGCCGCCCATATGTTAATTTTCCCATTAGTTTATGTATTCCTAGTACGCGAAGTGAAGAAGCATTGTGGTGTTGATGTGGACGTGATAGGAAGCGTTAGGAGAAACACATTAAGGTGGTTTGGGCATGTGGAGAGGATGGAGAGTGAGAGACTGACGAGGAAAGTGTATGTGAGTGACAAGGAGGGGGGAGAAGGAGAGGGGGCCGAGGATGAGGTGGAGGGATGGAGTGGAGAGGTATATGAGAGAGGGGGTGTGAGCTGGGAGCAGGGCAGTGAAATGGAGGGGCACAGAGCGACATGGATGTGATTTGTTTGTGGCCACCCCTTGCGGGATTGAGGCGTCTGGCAATAGATAAATAGATAGATAGATCATCATATTTGTGGTTAAACAGATGTGTTATTCAAACTACATATTAGTAATAAAATAAAATAAACTTGTATTTACAGTATTCCAAGTGAACAGCAAGAGAGTCATACCTGCAGACAGGATGGTCATGTACAGTATCTGCTTCAGGCCGTCCTACTACAAACACCCGCACATGAAGATCCCGTGCAGTACCTACACAGCCAGGTTGGGAGCAGACATACCGTGCCCACTTCCTAGAAGTTCATTCATCAATAAAGCTAATAACTGTTTTTATACCTTCTAAAACTACATTACATTACAAAAATTAATGCAGAAATTTACTTGATAGTACTGCTCAGTTTGTGTATGCAGCAATTATAAAGCACCCCTGTGCACAGGTTTGGATTTGAGATTCCAATGACGATTTTGATTGTCATTTCAAATCCAACCTCAGAGATTCCGATGACGCTTTTAATCGTCATTTTAAGAAACTTTTGTAAAATATTCACCATAAATCGCGTTTATGTGTCGTAGCAGAGACTCCAGCGGGACATCAAGGAATGGTTGCTCTATGAGTGGCAGGTACTGCACAGCTGGTCTGACTCATGGCTTTGTTTCTTTATCGCTTTATTCTTGGTGAACATTTTTCTACAGCAAGGTATAAAATTTTTGGTTTTTGCCTAACTTCAACTCGTCACTTTGACTTTTTATTTTATCTGTTTTCCTTTTTGGTACATACTATGATAAAGTACAACTATTCAGCTTCAAAATAACACCACAACCAGCATCCTATCATAAAAAGTGTATTTGCACTGACCAATCAAAAACAAAGATTGTGAAGTGAATATGCGGCTGAGACTAAAAGAAAATTATGCAATTATGCATCTCTTCCCTTTCGCTTTACAGCGAAATAAAATGCAAATATTTCCATAATATATATATCATTGTAGAGGTAATTTATTGTAGCTTTCCATGGTTTAAACCAGATTTACATATCTTTATTAGGTTTTTTTTTTGCCGAATATTTTTCTATGGTAAGGTATAAAATTTTTGGTTTTTGCCTAACTTCAACCCATCATTTTGACATTTTCTTTTCTTTTTCTCCTTTCTTGAACATACTACAATAAATTACAACTATTCAGCTTTAAAATGACACCAGAACCAACATTCTAGCATGAAAAGTGTATATACCCAGTGGGATCAAAGAAAAATATCGCGCCGTGAATATGAGGGTCCGCTTGAGAGTGGCTGACTCTAGAACATACATAATGCGTTCAGACCAGAAATCTCAGAGGGTTAAGAAGATAGTGAAGCATGTACAAAAAATAGGTTGCTGTTGCTGAGTAACCCTGGTCTGTCTGGCTGAGCAGACCCATCAACCACAGGTATACAACCACACCTGCAATCCAGGACCCACCAACAAATATACATGTCCAACATGCTCAAAACCTATTACGTCGAGCCGACAGACAAAGGGTTCAGTTCAGTGCAATTCCTGCAAGAACTGGACCCATTACACTTCCACAACACTTGCATCCAGAAAAGACTACACAAACACCTGGACCTGCTCCTTATGTTCCTTCCCCCCATGCACTAACCCCCTCACCAACCCTACTTCTACTTCCCCCACACCTCCTCAACCTAACCCACCAATCATTCCCACACCATCCAATCCCCTAACCCCTCCTATCCCACCCCGAACTAATCCACCCCAACCCTTACCTCCACCACAACCTTCTCCTACCCCTTCCGCTCCACCCTCACCACCACCTCCCCTCCGTGCTGCAGCACCCAACACACACCGCACACATAACATAAATATTCTCCAACTAAACATAGATGGCATAAACACAAAAAAACAAGAACTCACACAATTCATCAAACAACACAACCTCCATATTGCCATCTTACAAGAAACAAAACACACAACACAAAAAACACCTACATTTCATAATTTCACCACCATCAGACAGGACTGGGCCAATGGTGGTGGCGGTGTACTCATCACCCTGGTACACAAATCCGTAAACTTTTCAGATACCAGTGAACACACAATGTCACTTCTCCCCCCATATGACACTACGACAGAAATACAATCAATTAAAAGAAGCACTGGTAACAAATCACACACGACAATCGCCAACATATACATTCCCCCCCAGTCATCCCCCACAGTACCACACGATTACCCTCCACAAATATACCATATCACTAACATACCCAACATCATCCTGGGTGGTGATTTCAACGCCAAAGCGTCGGCCTGGTATGTCAACAACCCTGACACGGACAGAGGGCTGGCACTACAAACCCAGACAGATCACCTTTTCGTACTCAATCATCCCAGTCTTCATACCCATATCCCACACCAAACTCTCTTCCTCCCATCATCCCCAGACATCACCTTCTGTTCCCCAAACCTCACCCCCACAACTTCCTGGAGAGTCTTCAGAGCCCTTGGCTCTGACCACCTCCCGATCATCATCACTACCAAAACCAGAATCACCCCAGCTGGCCACAAACACACTTACACAAATTATAAGAGAGCCAACTGGGAGGCCTTCACAAATGAAACAGAACAACACTTTGAAACATCAAACAGTACATCCATCACAAACATCAACACCGCTGTGCACACTTTCAATACAATTATACAAAACGCAGACAAAAGACACATCCCCAGAGGCAACAGAAAAAGACACAATCCCAATTTCACACCGGAAATTCAAGGCCTCATCAGACAACGGGACACACTACGACACTCCCGAACAACACATACACATGACACCATACAACAAATACAATAGCTCAACACTCAAATAAACAATAAAATATCAGAACAGTAAACACTAAATTGGAATAAGTATATCCAAACACTTGATCACAAGACAAACACAAGCAAACTCTACAAAACACTAAACAGCATCACACTCTCCAACAGCAACACTACACAATCACATGCTGCCATCACAACAACAGACACCATTCCTTCAAACAAACAACAAGCAAACACTCTCATCAATCACTTTTCACATGTCAGCCATCTAAACCCTCATCGTGATGACTGACGTATCATATATATATAAATAGAAGAGCTGCATGTGGGGAACCTCCCCACACACGAGAGTTGTGCTCCATACACGGGCGAATAAAACCCGTGTACAAGGTCAACAACTGTGCAGGGGTAAAGAAAGTTCGGAATTGGCTTAGCACACCTAATCTCTTGGAAGCAGATTTCACAAGAGATGTGATATGTTCTTTCCAAGACAAATCCAGAGAGAATGAAACCCCAAGCATGTTCAAGGATGATGCAGGACATAACTGTTCATTATTAAACATTAGTGGGTAATCCTGAGGAAGATTTTGTCGGGTTAATAAGCGTAAGAACTGAGTTTTTGATGCATTAAAAATAACAAGATTATTTTTTCCCCAATCAGAGATACGAGCCAAGTCAGACATTTGGTGTGCCATAGCCTCATCCCTTTTTTGTTGAAGTAACTGCTGAGATGGACATTGTGGAAACCGAATGGAAAGGTGAAGGGTGGAATCATCAGCATATGAGTGGACAGGGTTAGATGTACAGCTTAGAAGGTCATTGATGAATAAAAGGAAGAGAGTTGGTGATAGGACAGAGCCCTGAGGAACACCACTGTTGACAGGTCTAGGAGAAGAACAATGGCCATCTACAACAGCGGCTACAGAACGACCAGGTAGTTGCCAACCTGACAGCTACACTTCACGCAGATGGTAATAACCACTGGTGTCTCTCAGTGTCAATGGTAATCTACCATCTTCTACCTACAAAATGGATGGTAACATTCACATAAATCTGCTCTGTAATCTGACATGCTGAATGCCTGTACAGTTAAGAAGTGGTTATCCTGTAGTACAAAACATTTAGAGAGATGCTTGACATGCAGTACAGTACTGTATATAAAAATCTGCATAGAGCTGGGTCTCACGTGTATGATGTCGGGAGAGAAGCTGAAAGCAACCTGCCAAAGACCACTGCCAGCCTAGGCTCCTGTAGCTGCAGTGGCAAATCCTTCACACTATGTATCATCCATTCCTGGACCCCAGACATCCCACACACACGTAGGGGAGCATAGATCTGGTGATAGGGAAAATCATTACAGAATGTCTTGCAGCTGGTTGTAATTGATGGATAATATAACCTGACATTCTTATCCCACATAATTCTAAATAGCAAAACCCCACTTCAGGAAAAATAATAACTGGCAGTAGGGGGGTTTTCAAGAATTCTCCCCCAGTATCCCTGCTTGTCGTAAGAGGCGACTAAAAGGGTTGGTGGTGGGTTAGTGCCCCACCCCGTAAAAACAACTAACTAAAAATACAAACAGGAAGCCTCGGACCAGGACTGACCAAAAGTTGACGACAAAGGAATGGACAAAGGACGAGATTAAGATTGCGACCTGGAATGTGAGGGGTATGAATGATGAGGTGAAAGAGAGAGAGATTGTACAGGTGCTTGAGAGTGCGAAAGTGGATATATGTGGAATAACTGAAACTAAATGGCGAGGTGAGAGTGTGAGAGAATGGGAATATGGATGGGGTATATGCGCGGGAGTGGGTGAGAATGAGAGGGCGAAAGAAGGAGTGTGTATTGTTGTGAGCAACAGGTGGAAGGAGAATGTAAGAGAGTATGGATCAGTTGGGTCAAGGATTGTGTGGGTAAGAGTGAAAGTTGGACTACAAATGTGGGCAATTGTGTGCGTGTATGCTCCAACGCAAGATCGTGTAAGTAGAGTGAGAGAAGAGTTTTGGACAAATGTGGAAGCTTGCTTGGAAAAGTTTGAAAGGAATGAGAGAGTGTTTCTGATTGGAGATATGAATGGAAAAGTAGGGAATGAGAAGGTGGATGGAGTGGTTGGTGAGTGGGGTGTGCCTGCAGAGGTGGATGAGAATGGCAGTGCTTTAGTGGACATTTGTGCTGGGAGGGGGTTGGTGATAGCCAATACCCTCTTCAGGCACAAAATGATCCATAGGTATACATGGCGAGTGGTGAGAAGAGAGGACGGGGGAATGAATGAACGGAAGGCAATGATTGACTATGTGTGTGTGGATGAAAGGATGAGAAGATGTATAATGGATGCAAGAGTATATAGAGGTTGGGGGAGTGGACTTTCTGACCACCACTTGGTGGTGGCCAGAATCAGAATCCAAACAAGATGGAGGAAGAGAAGAAGGGAAAGACAGGAGGAAGTATTTGTTACAAGGAGGGTAGAAAAGTTACAAGAGGATGGAATAAAGGCCGAATATAGAAGGGAAGTGGAGGAACGATTGGGTAAATATAGATTGGAGCAGATGGGGGATGTGGAGGGTGTGTGCAAGGTATTGACAGAAGAAATCTGTGCAGCATGTGAGGTGGTGTGTGGGGTGAAGAGGAGACGAAAGGGGGTTCAGGGAACAGCATGGTGGACCGAAGAGGTGAGAGAGGCTGTGGCACGAAAGAAGAAAGCATATAATGAGTGGATGAGAAACAGGGGCAACGAAGAAGCTGAGAGACGGACAAGAGAGTTATATGTAGTGAGGAGGAGAGAGGTGAAAAGATTAGTAAGAGAGAGTAAGAAGAGAGTGGATGAGGAATTTGGAAGGAATTTGAGTGCAAAGTGGAGGGAATGTAAGAAAATGTTCTGGAAGGAGGTAAAGAGAGCTAGACAGGGTGCCAACGAAGGCAGTGGGGGTGTGAAAGATAAAAATGGTAGATTACTAGTGGAGAAGGGAGAAAAAGTAAACAGATGGAGAGAACACTTCAATGAACTGTTGAACATAGAGAATGAAAGTAATGCAAGTATAAGTGGCTGGGGAATGGCAGGGAGAAGGAGGGTTGTGAGAAGAGAGGAAGAAATCACCAGGATGGAAGTGGTGGAAGCAATGAAGAAAGTTAAAATGGGGAAAGCCCCAGGAATTGATGGAGTGTGTGGTGAAATGCTGAAGCATGGGGGAGAGATAGTAATAGAATGGATGTGGAAGGTGTGCAGATTGGCCTGGGAGGAGGGTAGAGTCCCGGAGGATTGGAAGTCAGGTATAATTATTCCTCTGTACAAAGGAAAAGGGGAAAAAGCAGTGTGTGGTAATCATAGGGGCATTTGCCTTCTCAGTGTAATAGGAAAAATATATGGTAGGATACTTATTGACAGAGTTAGGGAAATTACTGAGGAATTAGTTGGAGAAGAACAAGGAGGTTTTAGGAAGGGAAGAGGTTGTGTAGACCAGATATTCATTCTTAGATCCGTAGTGGAAAAGTTTCTAGAGAAGGGCAAGAAGTTGTATGCAGCCTTCATGGATCTGGAGAAAGCATATGACAGGGTGGATAGACAAGGTTTGTGGAAGGTATTAAGAATATATGGAGTGGATGGGAAGTTGTTGAAGGCAGTGAAGAGTATGTATGAGGGTGCTAAGGCTGCAGTGTGTGTGGATGGCAAACTGAGTGAATCTTTCCATTTGAAGGTTGGATTGAAACAAGGATGTGTCATGTCTCCATGGTTGTTCAATCTGTATATGGATGGGGTTATAAAAGAGATACAAGGTCGGGCAGTGGATGTTGGAGCGGCCCTAGTGAGAGAGGGCAGTGTTTGGAAACTCCCTGTACTGTTGTTTGCAGATGATACTGTGTTGTTGAGTGAAGACGAAGGGGAGCTGCAAGGCTTGGTAGATGAGTTTGGGAGAGTGTGTAAGAAACGGAATCTAAAGGTGAATGTGGGGAAGAGTAAAGTGATGGTCTTCGAGAGAAGTGAAGCCAGTGAGTGTACAGTGAGATTGGATGGGAAGGAAATGGAGAATGTGAGTGAATTTAAGTACTTGGGCAGTGTGATGAGTAAGGATGGTAGTCTGGAGGGTGAAGTGCTCGAAAGGGTACAGCAGGGAAGGAAGGTTGCTGGTTCGTTGAAAGCAGTGATAAGAAACAGGGAGGTGAGCATGGAAGTGAAAAAGTTGTTACATGACAGTATTGTGATACCAACTCTGACATATGGAAGTGAAGCTTGGACCCTGTTGGAAGGACAGAAGTCAAGAGTGAGAGCAGTGGAAATGAGTTATTTGAGAGGAGCATGTGGAGTCACATGGAGAGACAGACTAACAAATGAGGAAGTGAAGGAGCGTTGTGGTGTGGTTGAGGACGTGATGGAAAGCGTTAGGAGAAACACGTTAAGGTGGTTTGGGCATGTGGAGAGGATGGAGAGTGGAAGATTGACGAGGAGAGTGTATGTGAGTGAGGTGGAGGGGGCAAGAGGGAGGGGGAGGCCGAGGATGAGATGGAGGGATGGAGTGGAGAGGTATATGAGAGAGGGGGGTGTGAGTTGGGAGCGTGGTAGTGAAATGGCAGGGGACAGAGTGACATGGAGGCGATTTGTTTGTGGCCACCCCGTTCGGGATTGAGGCGTCTGGCAATAGATAGATAGATAGAGGATCAATCCCTATATCACACACACAGAAAAAAGAGAGGGTTAACAGCAGTAGTAGGGCAACAACCCCAGTCAGTCTGGCCATGCAGCCCTATCAACCATAAGCTGGCAATACCTGCAGGGCCATCCCATGCAATGAACTGGTGTTCCCTTGTGGCAGACAGCATCTCACCATAGTGAGGTGCAGGGAAGAGTGTGGAGGTTTTGCCCTTGGATGGATGCTGCTTTAGCATCTCTCCACCCAGTTAACAGGGGCACTATAGCAGGCTCCACATCACCCCTTTATTTGGTTATATGGTTACTAGCCAACACTGTAAATGATTTCTTGGAGATTCATTTATGCTTCCCCTTGTCAAGCAAAGTGAGAAACTGGCTAAGGAAAAAAAAAATACTGAGGTGTTACACTGGCCTGGAAACTGTCGAGGGCCAAATGAGAACTACTGGAACCAGATTAAAAAATTAAAAAAAATCCAAAAGACATGATATATCACTGGTGTCCAAACTTAAAATGAGATCAAGTCTTTCAAATCAACATATGAACCTAAAGTACTTTAAGGACCTTGCCAAATCCATGTCATGATGTCTGGAGATGGCAATTAATGCTAAGGAAGGGTAACAAAACAATACATACTGGAAATAAATATGCCAGTCTGTTCTGGAGAAAAGATTTTTTTTTATTATTTTCTTATAATTTTTTATATGCATACAGTTCGGGAGACATGGATTTCCCAGGGATAAAGTAGGCAGACAAGGTCGCTGAAAATGGGGAAACTTAACACCTAGAAAATTTAATGAAGTATCACAAGAGCAGTACCTAGCACAGCACATGCACAAACCCAAGATGATTTAAAGAGGGGAATGCACCTTGCCCGCTGGATCTTCTTGTAACAAATAGAAACACATAGTACACAAAGTCAGACTGAAATTTTTTAAAAATCCACCGGTAAAAGTGATCAGTGTGGGACATGGCTTAACTCTGTATGTTACAGATCCCATGGGGGAAAGACTGAGGCATTAAAGATCATTTATAGGGCAATTATCACAAATTTAAGAAAGAGTTAGGAGAACTAAAGTGGGAAGAAATAATATCAGCACAAACATGTACAGGAGGCTTATAGTCATTCTAAACATGTTTAGCTTGCAACTGCAATAACTCGAAATAAATTCTCAGGGCAGTCAGACTCTTCTGTCCCCATAATCCTGGTATGTGGGGGTACCCACTATCCACTCACTCTATGTAGTGCTACCTTCAGGTAGCACTACACTAAGTGACAAACCAAATTTACCTGTGATCTAGTGGGCAATTGCATCAGATGGGGACCATAAAGGCTTACATTCAAGGGGCAGTTGGAGCTTAATGGCCAAACAATGCCTCTCTGGAGCAGGTGAGGATGGTCACCCTCATTTTAAATGTCAGGACTGAGCAGCCTAGCCCCGGATTCCTATGATTCTAAAAGGGTAAAAAAAGGATTGAATCACAGATCAAAACACTGAACATATTGGTTAAGAAGTACGACCCACTGAGAGAAAAGAAATAAAGAGGTAAGACAGAAATCCCCAAACAGATAAACTGTGCAACAATCTTAGGGGAAAAATTCCGTAAGCACAAAAGAACTGACGGAAGGGAAGGCTATGCTGCCTACACAAAAGAGAAAAAAAAATGATGAGCAAATTCAGTTACAGTAATAAGAAATACAAAATTTATACAAAGAAAGCAAACAGTGAGGTTGAGGATTGTGGCATTACAAAATGAAGACAGATCAGAAAGTACATCTAATAATGACAAGATGGTGGTGATTCCAAATAAACTGTTAAGTCAGTATATCAGAAAGAATCAAGCACAATCCCAAAGTTTCCTACAAAGTTGATCCTAACAGGGCTTTAGATGTTGAATTCCAGCAAAGGGAGATTCTTGGAAAATTGAATGATTTAAGAGAGAAGAAAGCAATGGGTTTTGCAAAACGTGCAAAAGAAATAGCAGTCCTGTAAAATCAATGCTTAATGAAAGTATGAATGATGGAACACTGCCATTAGAATGGACGATACAAGAGTCCCCATTTCATTAAAAAAAATAAAAATAAAAATAAAACAATAATAATAATAATTTACTGTATCTGAAAACTACATACCTGATATTGTGACATTTAATGGAAAATCTTGCAGTCAAGTAAATAACAACATAATACTACAGCATACAAATATCCAACTGGCCATGTACGAGGATGGAGAGAAAGACTGACTAGAAGAGTGTATGTGAGTGAAGCAGAGGGGGAGAAGAGGAATGGGAGACCATGGATGAGAATCACGAGATGGAGGAATGGAATGGAGAGAGATATGAAGGAGGAAGGGTGTGGGTTGGAAGAAGGGAAGCCAAATGACAGAAAACAAAGCAACACGGAGGCAATTTGTTTCTGGCCACTGGCCACCTCTTACTGGATAGATTCTAGCAACAGACAGACAGACATCCAAAGGGAAACCTGTCAGCAGTATGCACTCACCAACAGGAAGTCAGGTTTAAATACTGTACTGAAACTGATTATGACTCTGGAAGACTGGACAAATTTATGTTGTTAGTCTAAGAAGGGAAACTTGTGGACACTTTATGCAGAATACCAAAAGGCTTTTAGTTCCATGTCTCACAAAAGACCAGTCCACAAAGTACATGGATGTGGTATAAGAATAATGTACTGAACAGAAATGAGGACTGTTTGAACAAATGAAGACAGAGGGATGATGTAGGTAAATGGTAAAATATTTGGATGGGAGACAGTAAAACGTGATGCTTCACAAGGGTCTCTGACTGGTCTGCTAATTTTTATATCTGTCAATGACATTCTCCATATTATCATTTCATAAGTTATGATCTTTACAGATGACAAAAATATACAGGAAAGTTTCAACAGCAGAGGGCTGCAATATTTTGCATGGAAGCATATCAGATGTGAATAAGAACAATCTCCTGAGAGTTACTGATTCAGTGTCAATGGACAAGCCCCCCCCCCCCATAGATTTAGGGTAATATGGTGGTGGGATAAAGCTGCAGTTAAGTAAAAAGGAAGACTTTGGGGGGAATGGAAAAAGGATGGTGACATATAGGTATATTTAGCTGCCAAGCATAGGGTGGGAAATGAGATATACAGGGCAAAATCTGAGCCTCAGAGACTTTTACTGGATAACTTAAATAGCACTGAAAGGAAGAATAGGATAATTAAGAGGGCAAATCAGATGAAAAGGGAAAACAAGGATATCATAGGTGAGAAGTGTGTGAAAAACGACGAAGGAAAGGTAACAATGAATAGTAAGGACCTGGAGAAAGCATTATCACCAGTTGCTGAATGAGGAGTTTGACTGGAACAGGGATGGTTTGGAGTTAATGGATCCAGTGTTTGGCCCTTGGCCTTTGACTGATGCTGCTACTGTGGGTGGTGTAATAGGCAGGATGCAGTTGGGGAAGATGCCAGGTGTGTCAGGGTTGACTGCTGAAATGCTTCAGGCCTCAGGATATAGGAATTGGAATTAGTTACTGGTTTAATAAGTACAATTATATATGAGTGTGTTATTCCAGATGACTGGCTGAAGAGTGTGACTGTTTACATGTACAAGGGGAAGGGTGATGCCTTGGAAAGAGAAAATTATAGAGGCATTAAACTTTTGGACAAGGTAATGAAGGTAATGGAGAGAGTTCTAGCAGGTATGTTTAGAGAAACAGAATAGTGATGAGATGCAGTTTGGGTTTATGCCAGACAATGGGACCACTGATACCATATTCATTGTTCAATAGCTTAATGAAAAATACATAGGAAAGAAAAGTGATCTGTACTTTGTCAATCTGGAGAAGGCCTTTAACGGAGTTCCAATGGGAGGTGGTGAAGTGAGCAATGAGAAAGCTTGGGACTGAAAAGTGGCTGGTTAGAGTGGTTATGGCTATGTATGTGGGTGCTCACACCCAGGTGAGAATGAATGGAGATTTCAGTGATAAGTTTTCCGTGAATGATGGTGTGCATCAGAGAGTCAGTCTTGAGCCCATTACTGTTTATCATGTTGTCTGAAGCCCTCTCATGTGACTTCAGAAATGGACTCCCTTGGGAGATGATGTATACCAATGATTTGCTGCTGACTGCAGAGAATGAAAGGGAGGTGGAGAAAGATTCAGGAAAAGGAGAGATGGTATGGAGCACAAGGGCATGAAAAAACAAAAGTGCTATTGTATCTAGGGCTGGTGGCAGTACTGTCAAAGAAGAGGAATAGTGGGAAGTAATTCCATTCGGTGCAATATTTGTGATGTTGATGATGATGATGCAATTTTTGTGGAAAATGGGTGAAAAAGATGTAGTGGCATTACAGGAAGACTGCAAGATAATGCTAATTTCATGTGTGCAGTGTGTCAGGGAGAGTGTATAGAGATTGTCAGGCATGAAAGTATTAATCTTGCTGGTGAGTCTCTTGAGTGTGTGGAAAAGTTTCATTTGGGAGACACATTATGTTCGAGAGTTGGGTCTGAAATAAGCTCTGTGACTACAACAAGAAGCAGTTGGAAGAAGTTCAGGGAGCTGTTGCCTCTCCTGACACTGAAAGAGCTCTCCCTCCATGCTAGGCAATTTTTGTATGTGATATATGCTGGAAGTGCAATGTTACGTCAAGGCTCAAACATACAGAAATGACAAATGTTAGGTAAATCTACAGTGCATCCTTTAACGAGAGGCCTGCTGGGCTAGGTTTACGATGGGAGAGTTGAGACGAAGGATGGGACTGGAATGTATTGATGATGTAATGAGGAGGGGTAGACTGAGATGGTTTGGGCATATGGAGTGGATGGGGGATGACAACTGGGTGTAGAAAGCAAGAAATGTGAACGTTGGGGGCAGGGTTGCGAGAAGCAGACTGAAAAAGGCCCGGGACGAGGTCATAGTGTCACCTCAGAGATAAGGGACTGAACAGGGAGGCAGCCAGAATACAACCAACATGGACAGCCGCCATTAGGTGACCAAGTCCGATGCATGCAAGCATGTTGAAGCCTTTATAAACATTATTATACAGTAATACCTCGATATACGATACCCCAGCTTAATGATCGGGGTAGAAATACTGTACCACCATATCCTACCTAACGATGGCCAAATCTCGGTTTAAAACTGGGTTTTTATTTTTTAAAACTGATTTTGATTATATTATTAGACCAAAATTGTGTGTTTACGTTGATTTATAAACTGTTTTTAGACTCAGATTGATGTGTTTTAACCACAGGTGGAAAGAACATTGTCATTTTGGGCTACAGTTTACTAAGCTTGACGTTTTCCAGATGTATTTGACGATCTTCAGAATTTATTTATTGGATTTAGTGAGTTATTTACAGGTGTTAGGCTTAGGTTAGCTTTTCTTACAGCTGTTAGGACATTTAGATTAGCTTTAAACTTGTTCTGGGGCATTTGGGTGGGTTTTGGACTTGGTTTGGGGAGAAACCCAAGGCTGGTAAATGCTCCCCATTACTTTACACATTAAAAGTACCCCAATAAACAATACCCCACATAACGATGGGGTTTTACCTAACCAATTACATTGTTAAACAGGTATGCCTGTATGTATATCCCATTCAGTACTACAGACAATTTCCAAACTTCATAAAGTTACCTACTGTTGGTCAGAATACAGTAAATAAGGATATAACTGTAGTAGATGAGTAACCAGAGATTATTTTTAACCCCTTGATTATGAAAAATATAATCCTAACTTAATAAAATCTTCTAATGGTATCCAGAATAAGATTAAACTGATGCTGGGGTACTGAAAGGGATACATACACACACACACACACACACACACACAGAGGGAGAGAGACGGAGCTGCTCCTGGATCGAGGGGAAATAATCACAGAACTAGCAGCGAAAAGGAGATAGCCTATTGTGATTATGTGGTTGAATGCATGAGTGGTGGTCCCGTCGGATATTAGTTTTAAAAAAACGCAAGTTTCGGCCCTAAAAATACAAGACAAAGTGAAAAAGAAAGTTTCCATATAGTTGCATCATGGCGGAGAGAGACGGAAGATTGTTTACAACTGGCGAGGGGGAATTTGTGGGCTTCACCGAGCTAAATGTAGGCAAAGGAAGTGATAAGCTGCAAGAAACAAGAGTAGCAGGTGTAAAGAAAACGGCGGAGAGGAATGTCCAGGAGTTAAAAAAGGTATGGGAAGTAATTAAGCAGCTGCAGGAACGGACCATAGAGCAAGAGAGAGAAATCAAAGTCCTACAGAATAGACTGGAAAAAGTTAGCACACGTAGTGAGGAACAAGAAAAAGAAGTTACAGAATTAAAGGCGAATAACGAATCCGCATCAAATGAAATAAAACAGCTGAAGAGGGAGAATAAGAGGTTGGAAGAAGAAAGGGACAGAATAAAAAGTAAACTAGATGAATACGAATCAAAATCGAGGAGGCAAGATGAGCATATTCAGGAAATTAAGGAGCAACATAAGGGGTGGAAGAAAATACAGGAGGAAGGAAATGTAAATTTGAAGGAAATCATAGAACAACAAAGTAAGGAAAAAGTGGAGAAGGAAGTGGTTAGAGTACTAAGAAGTAGAGAATCTTTGGTCAGGGATGTAGCAGACAAGAAAAAATGTGTGATAATCTCAGGAATAAAAGAAAAACGAATGACAGTAAGATCTGAAAGAGAGAGAGAGGAACTGAGCAAGGCTAAAGAAATAATAGCAGTGGTTATGGAAGGAAACAATGAAGCCCAAGAAGAGATTGAAGAAGTGTTTAGGTTAGGAAAGTACGAGGATGGTGGGGCAAGGCCCTTGAAAGTAAAGTTTAAGTCCCAAGTAATAGTGAATGAAATCATAAGTAGAACGTGGAAATTGTCAGAGAAAGAGGGGTTTAAAAATGTTTGGATTAGGAGAGATGCAAATGAAGAGGAAAGAGCTAAATTAAAGGAGTTAGTAAAGGAAGCAAAGATAAAAAACGAACAACGAACGGAGAAAGAGAAGACAGAGTTCTATTGGAGAGTTATGGACCAGAAATTGAGAAAGTGGTACCGACGGAAGGAAGGAGAGACGAGAGAATAAAAAACGATGAAAAAAGTTTGAAAGTGGCGTACACAAACATTGATGGACTAATATCGGCAAGGTTAGAAATCAATGATTTTTTGAGGGCACACGAACCTGATGTTATGTGCTTTGTAGAGACTAAATTGAAAGAAGATATTGATATTCATATGGGAGGTGGGAAATACAAATTATGGAGAAGAGACAGAGAAAAAATGGGAGGAGGAGTGATGATAGCAGTGAAGGACAACATAAACGTAGATACTGTGGAAATTGCAGAGGGCAGGGCCGAAGCCATAAATTTGAAACTAGAAACTGGGGAGAATGGTAAGAGAGATATGGCAGTGGTATATGTTCCCCCTAAGACGAGAGCATGGAATGACGATGAATACCAGGAGATGTTGTCAGACATGGTTAGTTATCTACAGAAAGTGATCGAGAAAAGCAACAATATAATCCTAATGGGTGACTTTAATTGTAAAGAGGTGAACTGGGAGGAATGGGACTCAGGAGGCAGCGAAGATTCGTGGGGCACTAAATTGTTAAATATAGCAATGAATAATGTAATGACACAGTGGGTTAAAGAAGAGACACGATTCAGAGGTGATGACACACCAGCAAGATTAGATTTGCTACTATCCAAAGAACCTGATGTAATTGAATCATTAAATTATCTGTGTCCTATAGGAAAAAGTGATCATGTGGTCATTGAGTTCCAGATGATAATAGGGAACGTGGTGCCAAGAGATGAGCTTTATAGGCAAGGAAGATACAACTTTGGGAAAACAAACTTTGCAGAATTGAGAAAATTTTTTGAAAATGCGGACTGGAGAAAATTCAGAGAAACAAGAGAGATACAGAGGAAGTGGGATATCTTTTTAGACCTCTACAATCTGGGAGTGGAAAAATATGTGCCAAGAGTAAGTGGGAAAGAAAACAGGAAAAAGGTGTGGTTTAATAGAAAGAGTATAATAGCGAAAAAAGAGAGGGACATGGCATGGAACAAATGGAAAAAGAGAAGTAATATCAGAACAAAGGAAGAATATAAAAGAACTAGAAATGAATATACAAGAATACGTAGAGAGGAAGAAAGGAACTTTGAAAAAGGTATAATTGACAAATGTAAGGATGAACCCAAATTGTTTTATAGATTTGTTAATGGCAAATTGAAGCAAAGGGAAGGAATCACCAAACTGAAAGTAGAAGGAGAGGTCTACAAGGATGCAGTAATGCAAGCTGAAGTAATGAACAAATGTTTCCAGTCGGTTTTCACTAAGGAAAGGGAGTTTGTGGAAGGAGAGGGAATGATTAGAAATGTAGTGATAAAAGATATAAAAGTGGAAGTGCATGAAGTGTATAAATTACTGGGAGCTCAAGATGTAAGGAAGGCCCCAGGACCGGATGGAATCTCTAATTGGGTACTGAAGGAATGCAGAGAACAACTGGCGGATAAGATTCACAGTTTAATTGTGTGCTCCTTGGAAGAGGGGAAAGTGCCTCGGGAATGGAAGAGGGCAAATGTGGTGCCAATCTATAAGGGAGGAAACAAGGAAGAACCCCTGAATTATAGACCAGTGTCCCTAACCAGTATGGTTGCGAAATTGTGTGAGAGAATCCTGAAAGATAGATGGATAAAATATCTGGAAGAGATGAATATTTTGACTGAAAGTCAGTTTGGATTCAGAAGTGGAATGTCATGTGTTTCCAACTTGTTGAGCTTCTACTCAAGGGCGATTGACGTGCTACAGGAGAGAGACAGTTGGGTGGATTGTGTGCACTTAGATCTGGAGAAGGCCTTTGACAAAGTACCCCACAAGAGACTATTATGGAAATTAGAGCATATAGGAGGACTTAAGGGAAACCTCCTGGAATGGATGAGAGACTTTTTGAGTGACAGACAAATGAGGACAGTAATAAAGGACAGGACATCTGGATGGAGGGAAGTAACAAGTGGTGTCCCACAGGGCTCGGTGTTGGCACCAGTAATGTTCTTGATTTATGTAAATGATATGGTAGATGGAGTGAACAGCTACGCAAGCCTGTTTGCTGATGATGCAAAGATCTTGAGAAAGGTAGAGGTTGAAGAGGACTGTAAAATGCTACAGGAGGATCTGGATAGGATATATGATTGGAGCTGGATGTGGGAAATGAAATTCAACGCAAAAAAATGTAAAATATTGGAAATGGGTAAAAGTACCAAGAGGCCATCATTGAATTATTTGATGGGTAATGAACCAATTAGAAAAGCGAGAGAAGAGAAAGATTTGGGAGTGCTGGTCCGGGATAGTTTGTCACCTGAAAAGCACATAAATAAGATAGTGAGAGAGACATATAAACTCTTGACCAATATAAGAGTGGCATTTCATTACATGGATGAGGAGATGATGAAAAAATTGATAGTGGCCATGATCCGGCCCAGGTTAGAATATGCAGCAGTAGTGTGGTCCCCACACAAAAAGAAAGATATAACCAAGATTGAGAGAATACAAAGAACAGCAACCAAGATGGTCCCTAGTCTGGCAGATTTGCCATACAGGGAGAGGCTGAAAAGGCTGGATTTGCCCTCCTTAGAGGAAAGGAGAAAGAGGGGTGACATGATTGCAGTGTTCAGGACCATGATAGGAGTAGATAAAATTGACAGAGAAAATCTGTTTGTGTGGGATGAGAGAGCAACAAGAGGACACGGAATGAAACTAAAGAAGCCAAGCTGCTCGAAGGACATCAAGAAGTTTAGTTTTCCGTATAGATGTATAGACCTGTGGAATAGCCTGGACAAAGAGATCGTCCGGTCTAAAAACTTAAATGAGTTTAAGGCAAAATTTGACTTATTGAGAAACAGAGACGGGACCCCACGAGCGTAGCTCATTTCCTGTATATCACAATTAGGTAAATACAATTAGGTAAATACACACACACACACACACACACACA
>JAGKTI010001932.1:59491-74202 GCA_018397915.1 Birgus latro | reverse complement strand
GGTTCCCTTTATTCGAGATTGGCCCGGAAACAGCCCAGATATCAATCCCATTGAGAATTTATGGGCGCACATGAAGCGGCAGCTGCATAGTATGGACACATCATCTTTACCTAAACTTGAGGCTGCAGCTATGGAGCAGTTTCAGTCCATCTGTTCTGCAAAACTACGCCATCAGTCTACCCAGACGCCTTAAGAAGATAATAAAGGTGAAGGGGAATACCAGTAAATACTAAATTCAATGGTGAGTGTTAATTTATTTGTTTCTCCTTGCTAACCACAAGAATGTTTTCTTTTTTTAAGATGGCGTCAACACTTTCCGCGCCTACTGTATATATATGTAATATATACAGTATGTCCTGGTTTTTTGCCGTTTTGATGTTCCACCGAAACGTCATGAAATGTGAAACGTCGAAGTTAAGAATCAATGGGAAAAATAGATGGGCATTCCAGTGGGACAGGTACCTACCCTATCACAAGGTACTATAACACCAAACAGGCCCTACCCAAAATTAAATGAGTGTTTACTAGTTGGTTATACAGCCTAACACAATAAACATGTACCTGAAAAGACATTAAAAGTGCAACAAAGGCCACTGAAAGGCCAAACCCTCNTATATATATATACAGTATATATATATGCACGTATGAGTGGGAACCCCTGCTACTGTATGCATATTCATGCTGAGTTTAGGGAGTAGCTGGGTTGGGGTACTGTATATGAATGAAACCATAGGTAACTGATACTTGAGATCATTGGATAAAAAAAAAGAGTCTGGATATCAGGATTTTTTTTTTTTTTTAATGTGGATATTGTTATCTTACTCTACTGTTTTTCTTTTTTTATTTGTGTTTTGGGCAGTGGCTGTGGGGGTCTGATATTTTTTTGTGATTTAGGCTGATTTGGTCTTTGATGAGGTGACTGGAGTGATGATGTTTGCCATATTGTGGGTGGTTGTGGTAATGATGGTGGTTTTGGCAATGATGAAGATGATAATGGTAGTGCTCGTTGTTGTAACAGTGTTAGTGGTTGTGGTAATGATAATGGTTTTGGTAGTGATCTTGGTCTGTTTGGGGTTGGTAATCTTTCATTCCTGTTTTGAAGTCTTGATGGTGGTGGTGGTAGTCTTTCATTCCTCTTTTGGAGTCTCGTCGATGGTGGTGGTGGTGGTGGTGGTAGTCTTTCATCTCTGTTTTGAAATCTTGCTGATGGTGGTGTTGGTGGTGGTCGTAGTCTTTCATTCTTTTTTTGAGGTCTCATTGTTGATGATGGTGTTGGTGGTGGTGGTAGTCTTCCATCCCTATTTTGAAGTCTTGTTGTCAATGGTGGTGGTGGTGGTAGTCTTTTATTCCTGTTCTGAAGTTTTGGTGGTGGTGGTGGTCTTTCATTCTGTTTTTGAAGTCTTATTGATTGTAATGGTGGTGGTGGTAGTCTTTCATTCCTGTTTTGAAGTCTTAGTGGTGGTGGTGGTGGTGGTGGTGGTGGTCTTTCATTCCTGTTTTGAAGTCTTAGTGGTTGTGGTGGTGGTGGTGGTCTTTCATTCCTGTTCTGAAGTCTTAGTGGTGGTGGTGGTGGTGGTGGTCTTTCATTCCTGTTTTGAAGTCTTACTGGTGGTGGTGGTGGTGGTGGTGGTGGTGGTGGTGGTGGTGGTCTTTCATTCCTGTTCTGAAGTCTTATTGGTGGTGATGGTGGTGGTGGTCTTTCATTCCTGTTTTGAAGTCTTACTGGTGATGGTGGTGGTGGTGGTCTTTCTTTCCTGTTTTGAAATCTTCTTGATGGTGGTGGTAGTGGTGGTGATGGTTTTTCACTCCTGCACTGAAGCCTTGTTGATAATGGGTGTAGTGGTGATGAATGTGGAACTAATGGTATATTTTGCCTTTCCAGTTTGTTTGATGGTGATGGTGGTTTAGATGGTAGTTGTTGTACTGGTGGCAGTTCTGTTGGTGGTAATGATGGGAGGAATATCTGATCACCTGCTTTCATCTGTTGGTGTTGCGATAATGATGGAAAGGACAAAGATTGTACCCTGCCTCTCATCATGCCATCCTGAAGTTGTGTATGTTCATGTCTCCCAAACCCCTTGGGTGATTTCTGGGTAGTAGGGATACTTAAAGAGGAGTTAATTTGTGTATTGCAATGCACCTTGGCTTCAGTGCTTGGATGTGGTCGTTGTGAAAGATACAAGTAATACTCCTCTTCATTCCTACTTGAGTACCCCTGGTATGTTGTTGGATTTATGTATATTTCTGACTGCTCTTGATTCCTCACAGGCACCACAGTATTCATGTTCTCATAAATTTCTTCCACTGGGCTCTGTGTCACTTTAGTGTTTGCATAGACACTCTCAGACAGGTCTCGAGGAACAACACCAAGCTCTTCGGATTCAACATGGCTGTAGATTTCTTTATCACTTGAGGACTGGCTGTCACTTGGAGATGGCTCAGTGGCTATACTTGAGGCCCATCGTTTCCTTTGATCATATTCGTAGACCATCTCGTACATTGACTCATCGCACCAGATCTCTTCGTCATCCACCCTGGTATCCAGGATGAATAAGGAAGAGAAAGATGTTTTGTCAGTATCATCCTGGCATAATCTGTTTCATATCCACCAGATCAGCATTAATTTACTAAAGCTTCGATTATGTCAATGTGTTTATCTTTGTTCTTTGTAGAATATTATATTCATTTGCAGTTTTATCTTGTCTGCACTAAGGAAATGTGGCAAAGTCATCAGTGACTACAATGCCAAACATATTGGTTAATGAGAAGACCTTCTTGACACTACCTGTGTTAATTTAAGGAGGCATGTGCTGCAATTCCACTACACTATATGTGATAAAAATGTGACTGGATGAACTAGTCCATAAACTAATTTTTAATATTAAGCAAGCTACATATGGTCGAGAATATTTAAACAAAGTTTATTTCCAACTTAAGACAGCCTAATGCATTCCTCTCTGTTATGCCAGCTTGTTATTCTTTTTTGCAGTTTCAACTTTTTTTGTTCTCAAGCTCGATTATGTTCCACATGTTGCTTCCATTTGTATGTCGAAATGGATTTATGTTATTTCTCTGCTTTACATGGTAAATTTATCTGCGAATTTTCTGTGATGCTATCAAAGTGCGGTATGTATATAGGTGTACTGAATTCCTTTGATCATGTAATTGGCTGGTTTTATAATAAAGCCCTCGGCTGATTCAAAGAGTGTAGTGTCTGAGAGCTATGTATCCCATGCTGGACCTAAAATAGGCTCCTGGTTCTTTAGTTAACAAAGCAAAGATGATTTTCGATTAAAAAACATTAGGAAAGCATTACATACTCCATGAACCTCCTCAAGCTCAGCCCATGTGGGTTCTAGAGCAAATACCATGCACTGCTGATTTGCATACTATTGTTTGCATTCTGTATACCCATATAAAAGGTATGAGGTATGAAGCAGGCATAGAGGAAGGAAGGGGACTCCAGTATTATAGCAGCACACATTTTGAGCCAGCAAACACAGGATTTTCTTCAAAACTTGCCAGTTTACTAATCTCTTTACGGTATAGTACCTCAGAACTACAGATACTACCTGCTGGAGGATGTTCATACAGCAGAACCAGGAGAAAAGAATTTACAGCTATTTTATTTTCTAATGGCTCTTCTCTCCTCCTCCTCACCGATCCATTTTAGGCTGAGGAGGGTATAAGGGCAATCAAAGTAGATGACAAGCATCCTGCATAGATAAAAACCATCATATCATTAATCAGTCCCAAATAGTCCTTTACCCTGCATAAGGAAAGGCATTAAGGGGAAAGCAGATTCTGCTATTCATTTATCAGTGCTCTAAAACTTACTATCTATCTCTATCTATTGCCAGACGCCTCAATCCCGAATGGGGTGGCCACAAACAAATCGCCTCCATGTCACTCTGTCCCCTGCCATTTCACTACCACGCTCCCAACTCACACCCCCCTCTCTCATATACCTCTCCACTCCATCCCTCTATCTCATCCTCGGCCTCCCCCTCCCTCTCGCCCCCTCCACCTCACTCACATACACTCTCCTCGTCAATCTTTCACTCTCCATCCTCTCCACATGCCCAAACCACCTTAACGTGTTTTTCTCCTAACGCTTCCCATCACGACCTCAACCACACCACAACACTCCTTCACTTCCTCATTTGTTAGTCTGTCTCTCCATGTGACTCCACATGCTCCTCTCAAATAACTCATTTCCACTGCTCTCACTCTTGACTTCTGTCCTTCCAACAGGGTCCAAGCTTCACTTCCATATGTCAGAGTTGGTATCACAGTACTGTCATGTAACAACTTTTTCACTTCCATGCTCACCTCCCTGTTTCTTATTATTGCTTTCAACGAACCAGCAACCTTCCTTCCCTGCTGTACCCTTTCGAGCACTTCACCCTCCAGACTACCATCCTTACTCATCACACTGCCCAAGTACTTAAATTCACTCACATTCTCCATTTCCTTCCCATCCAATCTCACTGTACACTCACTGGCTTCACTTCTCTCGAAGACCATCACTTTACTCTTCCCCACATTCACCTTTAGATTCCGTTTCTTACACACTCTCCCAAACTCGTCTACCAAGCCTTGCAGCTCCCCTTCGTCTTCACTCAACAACACAGTATCATCTGCAAACAACAGTACAGGGAGTTTCCAAACACTGCCCTTTCTCACTAGGGCCACTCCAACATCCACTGCCCGACCTTGTATCTCTTTTATAACGCCATCCATATACAGATTGAACAGCCATGGAGACATGACACATCCCTGCCTCAATCCAACCTTCAAATGGAAAGATTCACTCAGTTTGCCATCCACATGCACTGCAGCCTTAGCACCCTCATACATACTCTTCACTGCCTTCAACAACTTCCCATCCACTCCATATATTCTTAATACCTTCCACAAACCTTGTCTATCCACCCTGTCATATGCTTTCTCCAGATCCTTGAAGGCGGCATACAACTTCTTGCCCTTCTCCAGAAACTTTTCCACTAAGGATCTAAGAATGAATATCTGGTCTACACAACCTCTTCCCTTCCTAAAACCTCCTTGTTCTTCTCCAACTAATTCCTCAGTAATTTCCCTAACTCTGTCAATAAGTATCCTACCATATATTTTTCCTATTACACTGAAAAGGCAAATGCCCCTATGATTACCACACACTGCTTTTTCCCCTTTTCCTTTGTACAGCGGAATAATTATACTTACAACTTACAATATCATAAAAGTAATAAAACATAAGTTATACAGCAAGCATGTTGGCCTTAAGAAAATCCAGAATGGGGAGTATAAATTCAATTTTGGATATGGTTAGACCCAATTGCCAAACAAGCTGGGCTCCTGGAAATCAAGGCACACAAGCCAACAATTTTTTAAGATTTCCCCATGTGCATGGGGAAATCCACAAGATATCCACCTCCCACCTGGTGCATTTGGTATGTCTCACACTGGTCTGCCTGTGACCAGAGACAGAACATAGATGTTGTGGCTCTTCACTATGCCCCACTGGGGGTCCAAGAAAAGTGGTGAACAAAAAATGCGAGAACCAGTGTTTGGTGACCATTTCCTTAGTTTGGCACAGTCAAGGGGAACTGACCAGGCTGAGCCAAAGCCCTGATGAGAGCAGCAAAACACTCATCCCTCAAGTGTAAGACACAAGAAAAGCATGGTTAAAATAAATTAAAAAATTACTGTAACTAGATACAACATTTCCTGGAACAGGAAGGCACACAGGTGGCCTGTGTCACTGAGTGCAAAAAAACTTTCCACAGATTAGTGCTTCATAGGGGAAAAGGGGGGGGGGGGGAGTTACCCTGGGTGAACAGGCAAACAAGAGGAACTTTGAAGTGCCAGGCAGATTACCCCACAAGACAGGTGAAAGGGCATACTGTACAGTACTTTGAGAAAAAAAGAAAAAAAAGAAAAAAGAAAGAAAGAAAAAAAAGGCAGGTGAGAGTGTCTGGCATAGAAAAGAGCAAAAGTAAGCCAGTGAATAGCACATGGCATTCATGGTATACAGTCTGAACTGGAACTTTCAGAATTACTCTAGAAGAGGTTCATAGGTTAAGTAATTGCCTTACTGATAATTTTCTGCTGAGCAGCTCTAAGTACAGGAAACCTCATCCAGGCCTGGGATGGAATATGCAGGTTTGAGTCACTACACCAAAAGAAACCAGTGAATGGGACATTGTATGCAGAATCATGTTTCTTCACATAATACCACTTGGTCACTAATGCTAACCTTTATAATACTGGTTACTAGAGATATCACCTTCAGGACAGGTGTGATGGTATTAGCACAGGTGTTTTTTGTGGTATGTTGTGGATCTAAGAGCAGGTCAGTGAATATGTTGAAGCTGGAAACAGATGAATTTATGTAAGACAGTCTACTGCTCACCTTGAGAATGGACAGTCCAGACAGCATTTAACATGGTTTGTGAGGTCAGGGTGTGGTTGTGTGAGGTGTGGGGAAGCAACCATCAGTCCACCACTCTTGCCACTATAAATGCCAACCCCCTGCTGACTGAGGAGAGTCACCAGTTGCCTCACTCCTTGCTCGCTTACCTCACTTCGTGCCAGACTGATGCTAGCATACTTCCTGAAAATGACGGAAATAAGATTGAAAAACAACTTGGATTATCTGTAGTGATGCTCGTGAGGTCTTCTGAGTGCTTGAAATCTGGGTAATCCGAATCTTCTGCTTTAGTATTATTATATTTTGTATTTTTACTTATTTACATGTACTTATTTTTTCCTTCATTAAGACAGGTACCATACAGTACAGAGTTGTCAACAGATGGGAGTGCAGACACTTTTAAGTACTGAAGATATATTCATACAAATTGTTACATAACAGCTTTTAAAGTAAATAAATATAAAATAATTTGTGCATTCCCATAAGGATACAGAACTGTAAATGTTAAGGAAGTGGGGAGATGTTTGGGGACCAAAAAGATAAGGTTATTTGTATCTTTTGTATACTGTATGATGATTAACTTAATGAAATGGATGAATAATACTATGACTTGCAGCAGTAACTAAGGGCTGGGTAGAAGATGGTATTAAGGTAGTTCGGGACACTGGTGGATGATTTGATGGAATAATGTACAACACTTATAATCTGTGTGTTTGGATGGTATTGTGCCTGAAGTGGAAGTGAAAATTTTATAGGTTTGAATGAGGAGTAAATGGCTGTTCAGTATGTCCCATATCTGATTTTACCCCCCTCATGTTATGCTCCACGACAAATTGTCATGAACACAAAACTCCCCCATTGGAGTTCCACAGAGCTTCACTTTCTCACCCACGCTATTGAGCCAGTACATACATGACTCCCACACCCTAACCACCCACATACTGTACATTTCCCCATATGCAGATGACACTACCATAAGAAATTTACATCACATATCAGACAGCTTGCCTAATGCAACAAGATGATCTCAACACACTCAGGTGTGGGTCAAGGACAACATGGTGATGATCACTCCAGCCAAATCCACCACCACACTCATCTCCAGCAGGAAGCTCAAATACAGGTACTCCCTAACATCACACTTAACATACCTGTGTTGCACTAACCCTCCAAGATCTTTAGAGTGATGTGTGACACTGGATACACCTTCAAGGACCATGTACCATCAAGAGGCAGTGCAATCCCAGACTCAGTGTACTCAGAGCACTTAGAGGGACAGACTGGGCATTATATAAAGTCATGTGATGCCCTATGCTTCCCTGGCATAAGCCCCCATCCTATCTAACATCCACTACAACACCTTGCAGACCAGAAAGAGCAACACACTGTGCATTATCTTTGGCTGCACCAAAACCACTTCCACAGCCCACTTTCATTTTGAAACTTAAGTCCTCCTTGTCAGAGAATATCTTGATATGAGAGGCATACAGTTCTATGTGGCAACTTGAAGAGCATCAGGAAAGAAGAGTTCCAGCAGTGCTTCCATCAGAGGCAGGAGTATTGGAAAAAGTGAGTGGATGCAGGAGGAGAGCATTTTGAAGGGGATAATATAAGTGACCACTCCTCAACCAAAATTTTGACAGAAAAAGAAAAAACTTATAAGAAAATAGGAATCTGTTTTGGAAAGAGGTGCCAAAGTACCACTATTTAAATGACTAAAAAAAAGTATGAAGATGTTCAGGATGAATGACTTAAAAAAAAAGTATGAAGATGTACAGGATGAATGACTAAAAAAAGTATGAAGATGTACAGGATGAAAATGGAAGCATGCTAACAAGTGGAAGCAGGATAAGGATCACATGGACTTTTGAAAAATCTAATAAATGGGAGTGATGAGGGCAAAGTAGTGGTAAGCTGCATTGGACTGGATGGTGCACGAAATGAGGAAATTGGTACCTGAATGTTTTTTTTTTTTTTTTTATGCAAGGAAGAAGGAACCAAAGGCCACAGGCCTGCATACTGTTCCTTCCAAGAAAAAGCAAAAACAATACAAAAGAGAGCCAAATTCAAGATCCATTCAATTCGAGATGCCTGGACACACTGCGTTTGAAAGACTGGAGATCATAGGAAGTAGGAAATACAGGAAGACAGTTCCAGAGTTGACCAGTTGCATAAATGAAGGACTGGGAGTAACGGTTAACTCTTGCATTAGAGAGTTGGACAGAAAAGGGATGAGAGTTTGTTGCTAGACGGGTACTATGTGCCCGTCGTAGAGGTGGAGGGATGCAAGCAGACAGTTCAGAGGAACAGTGACCATTGAAGTAGCGATAGGAGAGAGATAAAGATGCAACAGTGCGGCGAAGAGACAAAGGTTGAAGGGAATCAGTAAGAGGAGAAGAGTTAATGAGACGAAAAGCCTTTGACTCCACCCTATTGAGAAGAACTGCATGTGGGGAGCCTCCCCACACATGAGAGTTGTACTCCATACACGGGCGAATACAACCCATGTACAAGGTCAACAACTGTGCAGGGGTAAAGAAAGTTCGGAATCGGCTTAGCATACCTAATCTCTTGGAAGCAAATTTCACAAGAGACGTAATATGTTCTTTCCAAGACAAATCCCGAGAGAATGAAACCCCAAGCATGTTCAAGGATAATGCAGGACATAACTGTTCATTATTAAACATTAGTGGGTAATCCTGAGGAAGATTTTGTCTGGTTGATAAGTGTAAGAACTGAGTTTTTGATGCATTAAAAATAACGATTATTTTTACCCCAATCAGAGATACGAGCCAAGTCAGACATTAGGGGTGCCACAGCCTCATCCCTTTTTTGTTGAAGTAACTGCTGAGATGGACGCTGCAGGAACCGAATGGAAAGGTGAAGGGTGGAATCATCAGCATATGAGTGGATAGGGTTGGATGTACAGTTTAGAAGGTCATTGATGAATAAAAGGAAGAGAGTAGGTGATAGGACAGAACCCTGAGGAACACCACTGCTGATAGGTCTAGGAGAGGAACGATGGCCGTCTACAACACCGGCTATAGAACGACCAGAAAGGAAGCTAGAGATGAAGGCACAGATAGAAGGATAGAAACCGTAGGAGGGCATTTTGGAAATTAAAGATTTATGCCAGACTCGATCGAAAGCCTTTGAGATGTCAAGTGCAATGGCAAAGCTTTCGCCAAAGTTCCGAAAGGAGGATGACCAAGAGTCTGAAAGGTAGGTGAGAAGATCGCCAGTGGAGCGTCCCTGACGGAACCCATACTGACGATCAGAAAGAAGGTTGTGACAGGAAAGGTGCTTTAAAATTTTTCTGTTAAGAATTGACTCAAAAACTTTTGAGACACAGGATGTTAAAGCAATTGGACGATAGTTAGAGGGTTGGGAATGGTCACCCTTCTTTGTGACTGGCTGAATGAGAGCAAACTTCCAGCAAGAAGGAAAGGTACAAGTTGAGAGACAAAGGCGAAAGAGTTTACCTAGGCAGGGTGTAAGCACAGAAGCACAGTTTTTGAGGACAACAGGAGGGACTCCATCAGGACCATATGCCTTGTTAGTATTGAGGCCAGTGATGGCAGAACACACATCAGCTGAAGAAATTTTAATGTCGGTCAAGAGGAAGTCAGAGGGGGGAAGTGATGGAGGAATAGCACCGGAATCGTCTAAGGTGGAATTGGAGGAGAAAGTCTGAGCGAACAGATCTGCTTTATCAGTAGAAGAAATAGCTACAGAGCCATCAGAGTAGAAAAGAGGAAGGAAGGATGATGAGGTAAAGTTGTTAGAAAGGTTTTTGGCAAGGTGCCAGAAGGAGCGAGAAGAATTCGAGTTGGAGAGTTGGGAACATTTAACACGGATGAAATTGTTTTTAGCAGAGCGAAGAACAGACTTAGCATGATTCCGGGCAGAAATATATAAAAGGTGTGATTCAGGGGTGGGTTGGCTCCGGTACCTCTTATAGGCCCTCTCCTTGTTGCGGACAGCATTAGAACAAGCGTGATTAAACCAAGGCTTTCTTGCATTAGTCAGAGGATATGAGAAAGGAATGTATGCTTCCATGCCCGAGAGAATAACCTCCGTAACGCGCAAGGCACACTCAGATGGCTCCTGGCCAAGGAAGCAATAATCATTCCATGGAAAATCAAAGAAGTACTGCCTGAGGGCCTCCCAATCTGCAGCTCCAAAGTGCCACAGGTGGCGTTTCTTTGGAGGGTCCACAGGCCGTACTGGAGCGATTGGACATGAGAAGGTAATAAGATTATGATCGGAGGAGCCCAACAGAGAGAAAAGATTAACAGTGTAAGCAGAAGGATTAGTTGTTAGGAAAGGGTCAAGTATGTTGGAACTCTCTCCAAGGCAGTCAGGGATACGGGTAGGGTGCTGTACAAGCTGCTCTAGGTCATTAAGGATAGAAAAGATGTAGGCTTGTTCACCAGGTGGATCAGTGAAAGGAGAGGAGAGCCAAAGGTGGTGGTGAACATTGAAATCTCCTAGAATGGAGATTTCAGAGAAAGGAGAAATGGATAGAATGTGTTCCATCGTAGAAGTAAGATAGTCAAAGAATTTTTGATAGTCAGTAGAATTAGGAGATAAGTAAACAGCACAGATATATTTAGTCAGAGAATGACAGGAAAGCCGAAGCCAGAGAGTAGAGAATTCAGAAGAATCAAGTTCAGGAACACGAGAGCAAGATAGATCGTTGCGTACATATATGCAACAGCCACCTTTGGCTTTGAAACGAGAATAAAGAAAGTAGGAGGATACAGAAAAGGGTTTGCTGTCAGTTGCCTCAGACAGCTGAGTCTCAGTGAGAAAGAGAAGGTGAGGTTTAGAGGAGAAGAGGTGGTGCTCGACAGCGTGAAAGTTAGAGGAAAGGCCGCGAATGTTACAGAAATGAAGAAGGAGTGAGTCAGAAAGTGGTTCCAGGCAGCTCTTTGAGTCGTCACCGGGAGAGGGGCAGATGGTGGGGGCATTTATGGCCCCCCCCTGGGGACTCCGAGGCATGATTTTTGTGCGCCATTTCGAAGATAAATTTTGAAAAGGAAGTGTAGTGTGTAGCGTGTATGTAGTTTGGTGTTGACAGTTAGAGAAACTTGTATTGGAGAGCATGCTGGTCTACTCTCTGTGTAACTGAGACACTGAAAAAGTTCAGCAAAGGAGGATGGTCAGGAACAAGTCCTGAGGGCTGATGAAACGGGATCTCCAGCTCTCCCTGTCATCAGCTTTCCATCCTCCTTGGGAGTACTGCCCTGCTTGACTGGTGCTACAGTCTCCTCCTCCTGCCACTAGCAGAACTAAGAAGGGCTGTCAGTAGGTTGAATGGAAAGGTAACAGATGTTAATTAAACACTGATCTATATACCAGTAAATAGAAGTGATAAGTACAGCAGAGAGTCCAATTAATTATTTGTGGTTTTGGGAAAAGTTTTTGCATTCAGTTGCAATTAGCACCTCTGCTGGCTTGTCCCATATTAACTGTGGTAAGTCATACACACACCTTCATCTACATCCCATTCTTTATCATTATTTTACCATTTTGCGGTATGCAGCATGTGTTAGTAGTTTAATGCTGTATGGTAGTGAGACCTGGGCAGTAAAAGAAGAAGATATTCGCAGCCTCAAACGTACAGAAATGGCAATGATTAGGTACTCGTAGATGTGCAGTGTGTCCCTGAATGTGAGGCCTGGGGGGGCTAGATTTACAATGGATGAGTTGAGAGGTAGGATGGGACTGGAATGTATTGGTGCTGTGATGAGGAGGGGTAGATTGAGATGATTTGGGCATGTGGAGAGGATGGGGGATGATAATTGCGTGCATAAAGTGAGAAGTGTAAATGTCAGGGGTAGGGCAGGGAGAGGCAGACTGAAAGAGACCTGGGACCAGGCCATTGAGTGTGACCTCAGGGATCAGTGACTACATAGGGCAGCTGCCAGAGATTGGGCAACATGGAGAGCCACCATTAGGTGACCAAGGCTGGTGCATGCAAGCATCCTGGAGCCTTCAAAAACTAAACAAAACAAAAAAAATTTTGCTTGAATTTAAATATTTCTCTGAAGGTGATACTGAAAGGGTGGACATGTAGGTGATTATAAATATACAGCTCATGTTTACCAAGACTTCCTTCTCAAAATTATAGCTTTATTGTCTGTGCTTTTATCTTTGGTCAGTGGATGTTTTGGGTCCTGTTAAACTTTCCTCTATAATCTGGCATCTTTTCATGAGATATTATGACCAGACCCCACGACCATCTGGGAAACAGCTGTGCTTGGCTTATCACCAGCCAGGGGCCCCACAGGGTTGAAGGGAGAAACAGGCTGAAAGATGTGAATGGATTAAAATGACAAGAGAATGCATTTACTCAAAGCTATTGAATTAATAGATAGTATTTTACTTTGATGTATTTACTGAATTTATAGACAGCATTTTGCCTGAAAATATGTTACAGAATTCACGACAGCATATTACTTGATATACTATACTTGTTTACAGAATCCCACAAAGACTTACAAGTTTAATGGCAGAAGAGCTCGTGCCACTCGACAGGCCCAGGCAATGTTCTGGTCTGCCACACCAGAGAGGTACAGCCGGGGCCGGAAGAGAAGGTGAGGCAGTTGAGGCAAGAGTTCTGGGGACACACCAACCACTATATGCACCCCTGCAACACAGTAGAACTCCAGTTATCTAACCCACTTTTTGCTTTATTTTTCGGTTGTTTGCAGACAAACTGCTGTTTTAAACACCTGGAATCAGGTGACATAATTTTTAGTTTATATTATTGCTACCTCCAGATAATTTTATTTTGCTTAGGGGAGACATTTCAAACTGTTAGATGTAGCCTTCATTAATCCTTTCATTACCAAACACCCTAAACTGAGCAGATTCATTTTGGTGTAGTAGAAACAAAGTGGAAAAATGTATCGGGATTGTGAGGGTGATGAACATACATTAGAATCATGACTGAAGGGGTTCTAAGCACTAATAATACTCATTTCTGACTTCAGAGGAATTTTATTCATAGGCATCTTTGAGCAAAAGTGGAAGCTAATTTACCAGCAATGTACAGTCACCTTCAGAATGGTTTCTTTTTACTCTTCTCTAGTTACTGCCTGAACGAAATAATCTTGTACTAGTCAGATGCTGAACTGCTGTACAGTACTTGCATTTATTAAACAGAACTTTGCAGACTGACTGAAAGTTTTGTGAATATCTGTGAAGAGTGAGTCCTAAAAGTAAACAGTATAGAGAACTGAGTGATTGAGAGAGAGTGAGAGGTAATTCAGAGTGCAATAAACTGGCGAATAGAAAAGCTTGAATTGGTGAAGTTCTTTGATGTAAAAAAAAAAAAAAAAAAGGTTGAGGTGTAAAAGATGTGGAGTACAGTATATACTGTAGTGCCTTCAGAAAGAAGTGTGGGTATTGTGAAGGCCTTGAAGTCAATCAGAGGTCTGAGTACAGAGGTTAAAAGACAACTGTTCGATGGTGTTATAGTCCCCACACAATGGATTTGAAAAGTCTAGAGTGAGAGCAGAAGAAATAAGACTTTTACCCCTTAAACCTTGGGGATAATTTATCTATTTTACTCAGGCTAATGCCAGATAAATTTTACTTACCAGTAGGAAATATGCAAAGTCTGAAGGTAAAGAAACTACAGTATATAGATTATTCCATAAACTTTGGGGAACAACTTATCTCTATTGCTGTGGCAGACATCTGTTTATCTGTCTCTCTATCTATCGCCAGGTGCCTCAGTCCCATTACAACAAATCACCTCCATGTCACCCTGTCTCCTCCCATTTCACTGTCATACCCCCAGCTCACCCACCCTCCTCTCATTTATTTTATTTTTTTTTTAAATGCGAGGAAGAAGTAACCAAAGGCTGGGCCCGCAGAACAGTTCCTTCCAAGAAAAAAACAAATACTGTATAAAAGATGTCTAAATTCAAGATCCATTCATGTCGAGATGCCTAGACACACTGCGTTTGAAAGACTGGAAATCATAGGAAGTAGGAAATACAGGCAGAGGGAGACAGTTCCAGAGTTGACCTGTTGCATAAATGAAGGACTGGGAGTAATGGTTAACTCTTGCATTAGAGAGTTGGACAGAAAAGGGATGAGAGTTTTTTTTTTTTTTTATGCAAGGAAGAAGGAACCAAAGGCCACAGGCCTGCATACTGTTCCTTCCAAGAAAAAGCAAAAACAATACAGAAGAGAGCCAAATTCAAGATCCGTTCAATTCGAGATGCCTGGACACACTGCGTTTGAAAGACTGGAGATCATAGGA
>JAGKTI010001932.1:48840-59269 GCA_018397915.1 Birgus latro | reverse complement strand
TTAACAGTGTAAGAAGATGTATCAGTTATCAGGAAGAGGTCAAATAAGTTGGAACTCTTTCCAAGGCGGTCAGGGATACGGATAGGGTGCTATACAAGCTGCTCTAGGTGATTAAGGATAGAAAAGATGTAGGCTTGTTCACCAGGTGGATCAATGAAAGGAGAGGAGAGCCAAACGTGGTGGTGAACATTGAAATCTCCTAGAATGGAGATTTCAGAGAAAGGAGAAATGGATAGAATGTGTTCCATCGTAGAAGTAAGATAGTTGAAGAATTTTTTATAGTCAGTAGAATTAGGAGATAAGTAAACAGCGCAGATATATTTAATCAGAGAATGACAGGAGAGCCGAAGCCAGAGAGTAGAGAATTCAGAAGGGTCAAGTTCAGGAACACGAGAGCAAGATAGGTCGTTGCGTATATATACACAACAGCCACCTTTGGCTTTGAAATGAGTATAGAGAAAGTAGGAGGATACAGAAAATAGTTTGCTGTCAGTTGCCCCAGGCAGCTGAGTCTCTGTTAAGAAGATAAGGTGAGGTTTAGGGGAGGAGAGGTGGTGTTCGATAGAGAGAAAGTTAGAGGAAAGGCTGTGAATCTTGCAGAAATTAAGAAGTGAGTTAGACAGTGGTTCCAGGCATGTTGAGTCACCACCAGGAGATGGGTGTATGGTGGGAACATTTATGGTCCCCCCCCTGGGGACTCCAAGGCATGGTTACAGAATGCCATTTTTCTTTAGTTTTGAAAAGGTAGCGTAGCATGTACTGTGCATGTAGACTGAAGTTGACAGTTAGAGAAACTTGTATTGGCGAGCATGCTGGCCTACTCTCTGTGTTACTGAAACACTGAAAAAGTTCAGCAAAGGGGGATGGTTAGGAACTAGTCCCGAGGGCTGATGAAACGGGAGCTCCAGCTCTCCCTGTCATCAGCTTTCCATCCACCTTGGGAGTACTGCCCTGCTTGACTGGTGCTACAGTCTACTCCTCTCCACTCCATCCCTCCATCTCATCCTCGACCTCCCCCTCCCTCTCCCGCCCTCCACCTCACCCATATACACTCTCCTCATTAGTCTCTCACTCTCCATCCTCTCCACATGGCCAAACCACATCACTGTATTTCTCCTAACGCTTTCTATCACATCCACATCTGGCAAACAACCAAGATTTTACCTGCCAAAGAGAAACTCTCCAAGCTGTGAGGGTTAAGGAATATTTGTGGGTTACATCAGTTGGATAGAATAAGAAATGTAAAGATTCATGAAAGGTATGGTATATAGAAATAGGTTGATCAAGGGATATGAGGAAGTTTACTTAGATAGTATGGCCATGTAGAAAGAATGGATATGAATAGGACATTGTAAAAGGTAGATATGAGCAAGTTTTATGGTGGGAGGAGGTGTGGAAGGTCAAGAAAGGATGATTGGTGGAGGTTTATGAAGCAAAAGAATTAATGAACAGAAATGGATGGATGAAGATGCTCGTGGCAGGTACTCCTGGTATTGCACCCTTTTCTTACTCAACAGTCAACAAGATGGCTCTATCCCACAGGCATTTGTGGAAAAGAAAAAAAAAAAACGTCTTGCTTGTGAGATGACGCTGAAAATTTTTAAAGGCCTTGGCTAATGAGTAAATGGGTGTGTGACCCATTTCACTGGCCATTCTGTTTGGTGATTCTGTTTCTCTGAACTGAAAAACAGTGTGGGGGAAAAAAAAAAAAAAAAAAGGAAGCCACTTCTTACAAGGATCGACCGTATTCAGTGTGTTCCAGGACACAGAATTTATAACTTTGGCTACATCAGCAGTTTAATTACCTTAGAGATTAAGGAGGTGAAGCCATATATGAGGCTGAGAGATCAAACAAAGGGACATTTAAGGAAGTGCAGCTTGGAGTGACAGTGTGTGATGTTAAGGGTCTTAATGGGGTTTATGATATGGGTACCTTTGATTAACTGTAGGGTTAGGTGTCTCGTAATAGAATATAGGTAGATGAATAGATTTCTGTTCTTACACCTTATGCTGCACTTCCTTCTACTTTCCATTTTTGTTTTCAACTGCTGCACTTCAGTAGACTCATGTGCTTTTCCTCGGAAATATTTCCCATACCACGTGTATAGTTACTATATGTGCAGTCATACGGCATCTTCTTCAGTCAGTTTTATTAGTGGTTGCACTGTGCACACAAATATTTGTGGATCTTTTAAACCTAAAATCTCTGATCTTGACTGTCTTCTCAACATTCATACATCTTTTCTTCTACTGAATTGATCCACAGGTATTAAAGTTCTGCATTACTTGAGGACTCCTCGTACATATGAAAGTGATGTTGTGTAAGCAACTGTTATTTTTAAAAATATTTTTCTCAAATACAGTGATCCCTTGGTTATCACTCATTTAGTTTAGAGTTTTTTGTCATCACTGCTAGATGAAAAAATGCACTCCTGCCATTATTGCACATTTTTTGGGGGGGCTAAAATGACTTTGTTATCACACATTTGAGCTGGTTTCTGCTGACAGTGATGGCACAAAATCTGTTGTTTCTGATGGCTTTGAGGGATTCAAAGATGAAGTCCAGTTCGAGGAGTTAATCCCAGGTGGTGGAGACCACTAACTCTACACCCCGTTTTTTCCTTACTGTGCCCTTTTCAATTCATTTCATTTTGCTTATAAAGGATCCAGCATGCTTGCATGCATCGGCCTTGGTCACCTAATGGCAGCTCTCCATGCTGCTTGATCTCTGGCAGCCTCCCTATTCAATCCCTTATCCTTGAGGTCTCAGTCTATGACCTCATCCCTTTTTTTTTTTTTTTTTTTTTTTTTTCTGCCTCTCACACTCCAACTACCAATGTCCACACTTCTCACTTTCTGCACCCAGTTGTTATCCCCCATCCTCTCCATGTGCCCAAACCATTTCAATCAATGTCTCTTCATCACAACACCAATACATTCCATCCCCATCCATCCTTTTAACTCTTCCATTGTAAACCTAGCCCCCCCAGGCCTCGCATTCAAGGACGCACTGCACACCCACCTTATCATTGTAATTTTTGTACGTTTGAGCCTGCAAATATCCTCTTCCTTTACTGCCCAAGTCTCATTACCATACATCATTACACTCTTGACACATGCCGCATACAAGGATCCCTTAGCATGGAGGAAGAGCCCTCTCAGTGTCAGGAGAGGCAAAAGCTCCCTGAACTTCTTTCAACCACTCTTCACTCTAGCCACAAAGCTAGCTTCAGCCCCACCTTCATCGTTTAACATGTCTCTCAAGTAACAAAACTCTTCTACACACTCAAGAGACACCAGCAAGATCAATCCTGTCACACATGACAATCTCAACATGCTCTTCCAAACACACTGCACACATGAAATCAGCATTATCCTGCAGTCTGGTGACATGTAGAGGTGTTGGTATGTAGGAGGACTGCTGGGCCTTGATAGCAGGCTGTGAAGCCTATGCCTAGAGTCGGACACATAAAAAAAAAAAAAAAAAAGTCTACCTCTAATACCACTCCATCTCTTATGCACCCACTTATCACAAACACTGCACAAGATGGAATTAATTCCCATGCCCTTGTGACAAACTGCACATGGCCACTCTCCCTCTTTGACAGTATTGCCCCTAGCCCTAGATACCATCACTTTTGTTTTACCTGCATTTACTTTTAGACCCTTGGACCCCATACCATCTCTCCACTTCCTAACTCATTCCTCCATCTCCCATTCACTCAGCAGTCAACACCAAATCCTTGGCATACATCTTCCTTGGGAATCCATTTCTTAAGTCATGTGAGAAAACTTCAAGCATCATGAAAAACAATGTGGGGCTCAAGACTGACCCTTGATGCACACCAACATTTATGGAAAACTCATCACTTAAATCTCCATTTGATCTCATCTGGGAGCAAGCACCCACATACATAGCCATAACCACTCTAACCAGCCACTCTTTGATCCCAGGCTTTCCCATTGTCCACTTCACCATCATTTTCTATTAATCGATCCATGCTTATGTGTGTGTTTCTGATACATACCATAAAAGTATGTATATGAAGTGAGTCTAAATTGTTGTAAAGGGAAAAATTGGGTTTACAAATTGGTATGTGCCCTGTACCAGTTAGACTAAATCCCCAAGGTTGGTATGTGCCCTGTACCAGTTAGTCTAAATCCCCAAGGTTGTGTGCTTTTGTTCACGTGCAGTTTTGTTATCATGCACTAGGCTTGTTATCAGTTATGCACAGTAACCAAGGGATCACTGTACTGTCATTTTGAATACAGCAAAGGATGGCACATTTCTCCACCAGTAACAACTGGATCGTTTGAAAAGTTAGAACACTGCATAAAAGTAAACAGTGCTAAATCTGAAAAATGCCTGGTGTCATTTATTGTTTCTGGTGGAGACTGTAGGTTGAGATTAAATGAACTAAGTTTATTTCTGATCCTTTTCTGCACAAAGGTTGCTCTTTGTTAATATCAAATGTCTAGTTAAGTATGGTAGAAGTTCAGGATGACTTAAGTTTCATGCTGAACAAGAATTTTATATTTCTCGTCTCCTTGTGAGGGGTGCAGTCACTACAGACTCCCACAGCTGTCGCTAGGTCCCCACTCTCTCACCCACCAAACTCTGGGGATGAATGTGTACTCAGATACCCAGTGATCCATTGTTTTCATTATCAGCAGCTGAAGCTGCTGCATGGCACCAGTTTGGGTACTGCATCCCCACCTCTTTTTTTTGGAACTGGGGACATGGTGCTGTATGGTATTATGCCAGTAGCAGAGGTGTGTTTGTGGCATGTTGGTAGGAGTAGGGAAGAAGAATGAAGCTAATAACAAATTCAGTCTCAACAGTGACATTACTTGTGACAGTGGCATTCAGACCTGCATCATCAGAATTAGTAGAGGAGCACTGTGAACACTTAGCAACCTATTGATAAAAAGTTGATAATAATATCATACAAATATTCTTGAGGTTGGTGAGGGCAGGCAGGGTGGTGGGCAGGGAAAGACAAAGATCCAGGGCATCATTGTCGTCAGCCATGGCCAGGCGCAGCTCCTGGATGGTAGGGGGGAGCCGCTCGAGTGCTCCCTCACTTAGCCGACCCATCACCTCTGTCACCCGGCACCTGCCAAAACATTCACCATCATAACTCGCTGTCAAATGTTTAATTTCTTTATCTATCTGGAAGTCCAAATCTGAGGTGCAGCAGACTGCCAGTTAAGCATCAACAGAGGGCTCAGCATCACAACATGGACAAAACACCTATTACTGTACTGGTAATTCAGTTACATTATGTTAGGGTTAAGAACTTTGCTAATAGGCAAAGTTGTTTTGACGTGGCATTAGGACCTAATGGAAATGCACTGAAAATCATTTTACCAAATGTACCATTAAGAGCACTTGACTGAACCTGAAGTTTGCCAGTGTTAAAGAATGACAGGGATTTGTCTCAAAGGCTTACTAATACTAGTGTAAGTACTATACTGCCACTGTATATTTCAGCAATGGTCTGATACAGATACCAATAAAGTGTTTGTCTCAAAGACATAGTAATGCTAGAGTGAGCACTGTTCTGCCAGTGTACATTCCAGCATTGGTCTGATAAATATAAAAATAAAAGCATTTGTCTCAAAGGCTTAGTAACAGTAGAGTACTGTACAGCCAGTGTATATTCCAGTAATGGTCTGATAGATAGAAATAAGGTATTTGTCTCAGAGGCTTAATAATGGTAGAGTAAGCACTGTACTGCCAGTGTATATTACAGTAATGGTCTGATACAGATACAAATAAAGTACTTGTCTCAAAGGCTTAGTAATAATACTAGAGTGAGCACTGTACAGTACAGTCACTGTTTATTCCAGTAATGGTCTAATACAGAAACCAATACAGAACAAGTTTCTATGTACAGTACTAATGAAGGTCAGTGAACTAACCTCTGTTTTGGTGAGCTGTAAACACTGGATGACGATGCCAACACACAAGAGTCCAATGCTGAGTAGTTGGACTTGAAGGATGTCATTGTGTAAAAGTCATCCTTTGATCCGTGACCTGAAGGGGCAACTGTTGTAGCTGTGACCGAATCCTTCTGTGCTTCACCACTAGGCATACTACCAGGTATTTCTTGGTTGCTGTGGAACCTGGGAACAGCTGCACTTAGAGAAGGTTTAGATGACTGAGACTGTGTGTTACCTGTGTTACCTGTGAGTATCTGCAGGAAGGAGTCCGACAAACCAGACTGAGGGTAGCGCCAATGGTGATGGAGATACAGCTGCACCTCACAGGTGGAGGTGGACAGAGCTGTCATTAAGTTGTACAGTTGTGGTACCTTTGCTGGCTCAGCAGTGACATCAACATTCAAGTATTTGGGGCAGCAAAATTGCAGGAAGGTTGCTGCTGCCTCTACATGTCCATCGATTACTGTCCATGAGAACTTAGTGAGCTGTTTTGTTATTTCCTCAGCAACCTTGGTGTGGTAGTGAGCTTCCTTCAACACATCCACCCAGTAACCAAATGTCTTGGTTGATTCAGCCAGGAGTTCCACAATCTCCTCTGCAGCCTCATCTAAAATATTGGAATATCTGTTACTGAGAAGTCCAAGTAAATGGTATGTAACATTTCGATACTTGCTTACAGTCAAAGACTCATATTCATTATCATAGAGCTCCTTCAGAGCAATGAGAATAGTTTGAGGTTTCTTGAGGAGTTTTGTCGTCCAATTAATAATCTGATGATGTTGGTATTCAGGCACAGCCATCTGACAAAGGAAGGAATCAAAACGCTTTAGTGTGTAATCAGGGTTTGGGATAGGGTACTTCCCTACAATAGACATCAAGTGGTTGGCTGCATAAAAGTCATGAATACCCTTATGAGGGAAGCTGAGCTGGTTGCTGTACCCATCACCACCCAGGCTCAGTCCAGTCACCAAAAATGCCGAGAAAATTTCTTCTGAAGGTAACCTTAACTCACAGCATTTGTCCTTGAGCTTCTTGGTGGTTTCTTCATTAAGAAAAATCTCATCAAATCTCAGTGCCTTCAGTGCTTCTTGATACAAAACTGCCAGGAATGAATTAATCTTGCATTTGATGAGAGTGAGTGATAGATGCTGAGTCTGTGGGTTGTGTACTAGCCGCTCATACAATTTCTCCAGCAACAACTTGTGAATTTCAGCATACAGAGTGGTTTGGGAAGTGATCTGTCCAATGCGAACATGTGCCTTGGCCCATAGATATGTCAGAAGTACAAGGTTGAGTGGAAATGTGAAGAAATCTTGCATGTAGGCTGGAGCATTGTGAATGAACTGCAGCAGTTGTTCAGGGTCTCGTTGTGTCATACCATTCTGTAGCAGTTGGTTGTACAAGACCCTTACAAACTCCTCTTTCTTCTCGGGTGGTATCCCATGTATCTGTAGGTGTATCACTCTCATATTGGTAGATGCCGTTTGATACATTTCCTTGACTGTCTCTGTTCTCATGGTACAAATAAGTGTTACATCACATGTGCTCTCAATGTGCAGGAGTTCTTTGAGTACTTTGGATGAGGACGTATTGAGTTCATCTAGGCCGTCAATCAGCACCAGTAATTTCAAATCCAAGAGAATCCTCATCAGGTCATCTTTGTGGAACTTAGAGGTAGTGGTTGGCATGAGAGAGGTGAGTAGCCGATTGAGGGAGTCAACATGCGGGTTACGACACTCCATATGTAGAACCAGGTCATATTCACTCAGCCGCTTGATGTCACCTCCTCCAGCCATCCATTGCAGTATGATGAATCTCACGAGTGTCGTCTTCCCGCAGCCTGCACGACCCTCCAGGAAAACCATGAAAGGCTTTTGTATGGTATCATTGCTGGTGTCACTGTTGCTTGAGTCACAGCTGCTAGAATCATTCCTGCAAGAGTCAGTGTCACTGGATTCCAACATTTCTACACAGTACTCAAGAAGATCCTGGTATTTTATGGGCTCGTATCTTCTATTGGCTCTTGGGTTGTGCATAAGGAGAGCGATAAACACTGTTCCGACACGGAAGTGATATTCTTTGTTGTCCAAGAAAGAGAGGGGATTCAGGTAGACTTTTTTCTTGTACAGATGCCCGAGTTCTTCCCTTCCTTCAGTACACAGGACAGATTTAAGATTATCAAACAGAAGCTGATTGCGATAATCATTCAGGTCTACTGGGGTGAATGGCTGGTCTCTGATGGCAGTGAGATTGTCATTCAGCTGACAGATTTTTTCAATGATCTCGCTAGAATCAACTGCATACCGTGCACCTCCAATCCTGAGAGTCTGCACCAGGTTGGCTCTTAGTTGCTCAATACTTTGCACCATCTCTGCCTTACTCATGGAGGTCTCTCCATGTACCAACTTGTTCCGAGAGTTCTTGATCCAAGTGAGCAAGTACTCAAGCTGTGTGTTATTCTCAGTGATCCATTTGTCATCACCATAAGAAGCTAGTGAGTGACATGAAGCTTGGATCAACTTAAACAGAAGGGTGATATCGAATTTGTCACCTGAAGGGTTTGACCTTATTTTCTCCTTCTGTTGTTTATCAAATAATTTGTTGAAGAAGGTCCTGGTCTGGCCAGTGTCAACTGTTATGAACTCCTCAAAGGTCTGAGTGGGACTCTTGAGGCATCCCCAAGTGAGGATGGTAAGGAGAACCCGCCGAGCCTCACTCACATGGGCCTTATACACCCGGAATATGTTGTGGTCCCCCGCCTGGATCCCAGACACATGGTCTAACATTTTTTTTATTTTTTCACCCAACTGCAGGAAAGAGGAAGTAAAGATCTGTAGACTTAGTCCATCTCTCTCAAAGAGTGGAAAGCAACAGGAAGTCAGAATCAAGATACATTACTTCAGGATGACTGGATATATTATGTTAAGAAATTGAAGGTTGCAAGCAGGTGGAATGGTAAGGAAGGCTCCTCCAGAGATGTCCAGCTGTGTACAAGAAAAAATCTGAGACTGTGGCCTAATTCTTACATTATCATATAATGGTAAATCCACTTTTGACTCAAATTATATTATTGTATACTGTTAACGAGAATTTACTTTTATAATGATGGAGTTTGAAGGAACTTGTTTAAGTGCGACCAGTGATACGGAAGTCAGAGCCATCATCCTCATCACACCTGTGTTAACATTTTCACACCTGCGAAGGAGAAAAATGTGTGGTTAACCCATTAATTTTGGCTACTGCATGTTGTGCAGGTCCGATATTTTCCGCCAGATTTTGAATTTTCATACTTCACTGTATGGCAGTATAGTTTTTCATAGATTGTGTCCCCAAAATTACATCTATACAGTTTTAGGTCAATTTAAAGTGTTGTATAAATTCAGTACTTTGCAGTCGGCATAATTAACCCTTTCACGAACGGTATCGCGATTTGCGTTACATATGATGGGTTGTGCCCACGCACACGGTCTCAAATCGCGTTAAAAAAATTGAAAAATAAAAAAAAATAAAAAATAAAGTTTTTGGCCAATTTGCGTGAAATTTTGGTGCGTTCTAGCGGCTGTGTGTCTCTTCCAAGGCAAGACATTGGCCACACTGTCGGGGGTGTAGGAGGGGTGTCCAGGTCTAGACAAATCAGTACCTGACAAGCAGCCAAGCTGTGAGGTTGTGAAAGTGTGTGGTGTCCCTTTAAATCCGTCATTTTCCCCCTCCCACCCGAGGCTGAAGCCATTATTGAAATATTGTGATTGTACAGTGTTTTTTACTATACTGTGAAGTGATTGTGTCTATTGAACATAGATATATTGTTTGTAAAGCATTGGGGCCCGTTATCAGCCGTTAGGCCTAGAAGCAGAGTCTGGTTTGTTATGGCAGGGTTTCCACTCACCCTGCCAGTAAAATGATGTATTTTACTCTTATAGTGAAGCCATTACTTATATCTGTGAAACATATAGTGCCTGGATTAGTGAAATAACTGACCTACCATAGCAGGCATTATGTTATGCCATAGAGATACATAGACATATGCATTAGTTGCCAAGGGAACAGGCGGTCTCTTACGCCATACAGTAGGGAAGGGAATAACAGAAGAGGCTGGGATGGAATCATGTGATAGTGTTTTGTATTGTATATGGTTCAGTGTGAAATATACGTATAAAATAGTGCAGCGAGTGTTCATCGAGAAATATTGCGTGCACTGACTGACAGCAGAAAGTTACGTAATGATCATAGGTAAGAAAATACTCCACACAGCGACATATATGACATTATGTCATGCAGCGAATGTTCGTGGAGAAATCTATTGTGTACATCGCATGTGTTAGGCAAACATGGTGCAAGGAACAGAGAATACATACACACACACACACACACACACACACACACACACACACACACACACACACACACACACACACACACACACACACACACACACACACACACACACACACACACACACACACACACACACTCACACACACAC
>JAGKTI010001932.1:14253-40137 GCA_018397915.1 Birgus latro | reverse complement strand
TACTTTCCATATACGGAACTTACTCCATCCAATCTCACCCAAGAAACAACCAATGCTCACACTCCTCCCGCCGAGGACGATTCCCCGACTCATCTTCGTAGCAGGTGCACGTACCCCCGACCTGCCTCACCACCCACCACTTCATCACCCACCTCACAACAAACTTCCCATCCAGATACTATCTATCCAGATACCTCATACTCTACACAGCCTGCTTCTCTCCTTACTCCTACCACTCTTGTTAACTCTCCTGCCCCACTTCATCTCACGTCTCCTTTAACTTTACCTACCTCTACCTACTCTCTCTCTCATAGTCCCATCACTTCCATGCTTCCAACCATGACCCAACCAACCCCTCCTCCACAGTCTATCTATCTCAACGATGCCAATCGTCCCAAATTTACCGGTGAGGACTCAAGTTGGTCTGTTTATGATTTCCTCAGAGAGGTCGAGACGAACATCCACAATCGGCGGATTACAGATGAAAACCTGAAAGTCTCTTATCTCGTGGGTTGCTTACACCAAGGCAAATTGGATATCGTATCTGCGATCTGTGCTGAACATGTTGATGGCATAAAAACCTTTGATGATTTCTGTAAGGAACTCATAACACTTTGTTGCCTACATTCCAGTGCCGCATCTCTCATTGGGTTCACTAATCTCCTTACCCAGATGGATGAGGATTTGCAAGTCCCCCCCAACATGCCAAACTATGCAAAGCAGCCGCTGCCATGAAAGCCACTCGTAGCGAGATGCGCCAATTACTTATAGGCACGAAATGGGTACAGGACGTAGATCGAGCTCCTATGGTTTCACTCAACAACTGTGCAGATTTATTTGATTACCTGAGATTCCTCCACTGGCTTATTCCTAAACAGAGAGAAATAGCGCTGGCGATCGGTTTCAATCCAGGAGATAAAATTGTTCAGATCACTAAAACCATCCATGAAAGAACAGGTTCAAACCACACGCGTCAGGCCATAGACCGCCCCTTGGCCTCTCAGGTCTGTCACACTACCACTCCCCCAGACCAATACTGTTCCCGTTCAACCATACGAGGCAGACCTACCACACATCGTTCTCGAACCGCCAGTCGTGATCAATCTAGCGCCCGACAGAAAAGACAGTCCTCGATCCTCTGCTGGTACTGTGGTAAACCTGGACACCGAGCAAACAGTTGCGACCGTAAACACACACGGCCTTACTCCCAAACTAGATGGCGTACGCCTTCCGCGCGTCGCCCTATATGCAGATATCACAAGACTAGTATGACACACACTACAGACGAGTGTCATTACCTAAATCGCCACCAGTCGGGGGAAGTGCCACACCCGTATCGGACCAATATGACATAGCAACAGAACACCAACTCCCCATCCTCCATGTAGGACCTATAACGTCCTCAGGTCTAGTCATTCTAGGATGGAGTAATGACATACCAACGTCGTTCTTCATGGACACCGGATCTATAGTAAACTTGATTTCTGATACCACCTTAGACATCATTCAGCGCCACTGCAACCACGTCAGTTTCCTTGAACCACCTGACATTCGCCTATGCGGTGTAGAAGGCTCAGAGTTTAAGGTCAAGGGAAGAGTCACTTTAGAAGTACAATTAGACAGCGCCTTGCTCCCTTTCCCAGTAGAATTTCATGTTACTAACAACCTGAAATATCCAGCACATGCCCTTATTGGCTTACCCACCATGGCACAACACTCCATTGCATTATTGCCTGCCTGTAGTAGTATAGACATTTCTGGGTTCCCAGTCTACAGTATGGAATGTCCCCATCCTGTACTGCCAGTAAATTCAGTCAATCAGTCTCCCCTGACTCTCGCACTCCCTAAGAGTACAGAACAAGCCAAGCCGTCATCATCATCATCACCCGAAAATAAAGAGATCATTCCCTCGCTGACTGAGAGCAAGGAAACTCCTGATGATACATTCTCTCAGCATTCGGAAAAGGCTCTTCCAGCCTCCTCTAACGACAGCACTACAGCCGACTCAGACATGTCCCAGTTACCTACCTCACAGAGTCTGACTGATGTTCTCCAACACGCAGAGACGAAGCGTGCAGTAACGAATACATGCACAATTTTGTTACCGCATGAGTTCACCAAAGTCTCTGTTCGTGTTGTAGGTGCGAAAGAAGGAGTGGATGTACTAACACTACCTGAGACGTGTTGTATGAATGGCTTAACTTATGAGTCAGCCTGGTGCACGATCTTAGAGGACAGCCTATGTTATCTATACTTGCTCAATGTCACGAATGCTCCACTAAAACTTAAAAGTGGTGTAAAGATCGGAGATTTCCTAGTATACCCAGCGGCCGTAATGGTGTGCCAGGAATCCTTTATCCCTGCTGTTCGTACAGATGATGATGATAGTCAATCAACAGGTATATGTGCCATTAACTCTACGGAATCTGCTCCGACTTGTTCACCTGACCTGCTCTCAAATCTGACTAGCAAAGATTTTCCACAGCATAAATCTGAACTGCTTGACCTTTTGCACGCTTACAGAAATGTGGTAGCCTTACCCGGAGAACAAATGGGCAAGACAGACTTAGTCAAACATCACATAGACTTAGTGCCAGGAACTCAGCCGATTTACATACCAGCATATCGGTTACCTCACAGCTTGAGAAAACAGACAGATCAGATGGTATAGAAAATGTTAGTTCAGGACATTATCGAACCCTCCGTCAGTCCATGGAATAGCCCTCTTTTCTTGGTCCCAAAGAAGGACGGCAACTTTAGACCAGTAGTGGACTACCGTAAACTTCGTAACCGTTCCAGACCATTTCCCGTTACCTGTCCTCACAGATTGCTAGAATCACTAGGTGAAAATAACATTGTCTTTTCATCCCTTGACCTCCTCAGTGGTTACTGGCAGGTTGAAATGGAAGAATCCTCTCGCACAATTACAGCCTTCAGCACCCCTTCCGGACATTTTCAGTTTAAGAGACTTCCTTTTGGTCTGAGAAATGCTCCTTCAGTATTCATGCGACTTATCCATTCGGTCTTTAGTGGCATGATGGGACACTCTCGTTTTGCTTACCTAGATGACATCATTGTTGTAAGTAAATCAGTCCCTGACCATTTTGCCAAACTACAACAAGTATTGGAATGCCTACAGCTAGCAGACCTGAATATCAACCTCTGTAAATGTGACTTCCTGAGAAAGAAAATCAACTTTTTAGGCCATGTCGTCGACGCACAAGGCATTCATACTAATGACGACAAAACTAAGGCGATCATCAATTTCCCAGAACCTACCACTACCGATGCTGTCAGAAGTTTCATAGGCCTAAATGGTTACTATTGCAGATTCATTAAAGATTATGCAAAGATCGCCATTCCTCTAACCCACTTACTAAGGAAGAATGTATCCTTTGTATGGACTAACGATCAGTCCCAGGCTTTCCAAGCACTAAAGACAGCTCTTGTCAATGCCCCAATTTTAGCATTCCCTGATTATACCAATCCTTTTCTTCTGTGCACAGACGCCTCAGGTGCAGGACCTGGTGCAGTTTTAATGCAACTAGATCAAGCATCCACGAAGCGTGTAATAGCGTATGCTAGTCGCGACTTACCACCGCTGAACGTAATTACAGTGTCACCGATTTAGGAGCTTTGGCAGTAGTCTGGTCCTTGAAACATTTCAGAGACATAGTATATGGTTATCCAGTGCATATCCAGACAAACCACCTTCCTCTGTGTCATTTGTTTAAGGGACGCAATCTCACCTGTAGGTTGGCTAGATGGTCCATCACCATCCAGGACTTCAATCCCATTTTTCAGTATGTCCCAGGAAAATCGAATGTAGTCGCAGACGCCCTCTCACGTCATGTAGCCGCACCTGTCACGTCCCTGCAGCCCAAGGCCACTGACAGCACAACGTTAACATCAGAAGATGTTCAAAACTCTCAGCACAAAGATTCCATGTGGTCCCAAGCAGTTTATTTCCTCAAATCAGGAGATGCCTCGACCTTACCTGCTCTACCAGTACCACTAGATGAGTTCATACTAAAAGATGGTCTCTTGTACAGAAAAACATTCCTTACAGGGAAGGATTTGCCCAACAGAGAAGTACACCAACTTGTTGCCCCTACTGACCTGATATCTGTGGTCCTTCACATCATTCATGGTACACCTCACACATCCCATCCAGGTAAAGATTGATGCTTGTGCCAAGCATGTCTCGAGTACTATTGGCCAACCATGCGTCGCGATATCAATGCGCACTGTGACTCTTGTATCTCGTGCCACCGCCACAAAGGTTCCACCGGCTTACCTGCACCGCTCGTACAGTATCCAATCCCGTCATGCCCATGGGAAACAGTGTCCATCGATCTTCTAAAACTCCCTCTTACAGAATCAGGCACAGAGTATTTGTTTGTAGCAGTTGACCACGTCTCACGCTACTGTGTCCTCGTACCCCTCTCAGATAAGACCGCGAAGAGTGTTGCCTGTGCCTTCGTAGATCACATAATTTTTCCCGTTCAGCACACCACATACCATCCTCACTGACAACGGTACTGAGTTCAACAATAGCCTCCTGGAGGAGATCTGTTGCCGCTTTAAAATTAATAAATGCAATGTCATACCTAACCATCCAGCCTCCAGTGGCCTTGTAGAGCGCCACAATAGAAAAATCTTAAGAGTGCCTCAGACACCTAGGGTCCCCTAGTTCGTCATGGGATGACTGGATTCCCCAAGTGGCATCCTCAATCAATAGCTCCATCAACGCTTCCATTGGCTAATCTCCCTTCTTTGTCCTCTTTGGTTTTGACAAACACCTACCATACATCCTGTTATCCTCAAAGCCGGACCCCATCTATAACATGGATGATTATGTTAAAGTAAAATTGGCCAACTTCCAAACAATCCATCAGTATGTAACATCCAATCTCGCTTCATCTAAGGAGGACATGATACAACACCAACATAAATCTGCCTCTCCTATCACTATCAACGTCGGTGAAACAGTCTTTGCTCATTCCCATACGCGCACCTCTAAATTGGATGACAAATTTACCGGCCCCCATCGCGCACTGAATAAACAAGCCAACAAGTTCCACATCCAAGACCTCTCCACTACAGACACTAAGTGGGTCCATGCTGACGATCTAAAACGTGCTCCACGGGTCCTAGTGTTGGAAGAATCACTTGCGCCACCTACTGCTCTCCCTCCTTCTCCACAAATCCCTCAATCTACCCCATCTCTACCTATCCATCAGTCTCCTTCATCTCCACCTACACCTACTCATTCATCAACCAATCATTATCGATCCAAACTGCGTTCCTCCCATCAACCTCTCCAGGAACTCTCCCATTAATTCTAACCTAATCTTCTAGATATGATGTTAGCGGTCTACCTGCTGGCAGTGCTGACCCTCCTAGGGTCTGGGTCCGGTGAGGACGATGGTGGAGTACGTTCCGGGGCCTTGGTCGGCTCTGGAGGTGAGGTAAAGCTCATCGAATGTAGTCTCCCTGCACTACGATCTTGCACCCCTGGCCGACGTAGCCATCGCCCTGCCTGCCTACGCACACCAGCTCCACAAAATCAAGACCCACCTCACAGCCCTCATGGGGAAACACAACCCAAATCAATATTTATATCATCTTTTCCTCCTACTCTTCTGGCAGTTGCAATACATTTCTGGTAAATTCACTGAGCTCAATGACACATTCTCCATTCAGCCACCCGTAGGTCATTCTCGTGTGAAACGAGGTCTCTTTGACCTCGGAGGTGAGATTCTAAGCGGCTTGTTTGGCATCGCTACAGCCCGTGACCTTTCCAGCTTCAAATCTGACCTAGCTCATTTAGCTTCAGCCCTAGAATCTCAATGCCTAGTCATCAAGGTCCAACACACTATGTTACAGAAGATTACAACCCACCTAAATGAAGTAACTTGACTCTGAACAACTTCACCGACATCTTAAAACAACACCTCTCCAATCTCAACGTTATTTCTCGGTTCTTTTATCTCAAACTCAACATGGATAATCTCCAACTAGCCATTGACTCTCTATTCTCTCAGGTCACTACCTCGGTTCGTATCCTAGTCAATGCTCCTTAATGGACGTGTCACTGCAGACTTAGTACCTATCTCACCTCTCTGCTCTGTATTAGAATGGGCTCACTCTACTTTCGGTTTATCCCCAGTACTCCCCTACTTCTCTCTCGAATATTACTATCCAGTTCTCGAGGCCACTCTTCTCACCAAATACGTCGTCGTCCATATCCCTCTACGTTCCGACATCACCTACAACCTTTCCCGCATCATTCCCTTCCCCTTCCGATACAACAACTCCTTATTGCAAGTCTGTTCCTTCAGAATATTTCCTCCTCTCACATGACCATCTTTCAGTTGCCTTCCTTTCTACCACAGACCTCCAGCAGTGTTCCTCCCTCACCCCTACCTCTCGTCACTGTGCTGCCCACCTTTTCGCTATCTTCCCTAGCAGCGCTACACCCTGTGAGTCTGCTTTAGTTCGTAACCATCCGATATATTCGGCCTATTCCTTTGTTCCAGCTCTTGTACTCCCAGCCCACCATGCTCACCTCAACCACATCCAGTACTTCTTCTTTACTGTTTCCATCTCTGTCACCATCATGTGTCCTGGTACTTCGGTCCGCTTCGTACCTGCTAGTGGTCTCTACAAAGCACCAGACTATTGTACCGTCAAATCAGAGTCAGTCATCACTTACGCCACTCACTATCACCAATCAGTCCGTAAACACTCCTATGACATCTTCCAACCAATTGACATGCCTTCCAACCTGCCATCTACTAACATTACCGTTATCTTCCCCAACATGCAAATGCTAACATTCCTCAACGATAGTGACTTCATTATGGATCAATTTTCTCTGGCCTTCAGCCGTTCATGGGTTCATCCAACCGTTGTGTTTCCCCCTGTGGTCATCTCTTTCATAGGTTTTCTTCTCGTCCTCTTTGCAATGCACTGTTGTGTCCGGAAAATGGAACACAGATTACAGGAAATCAGAATTGCTACTGGCATAGTACGCCCTACCCAAGATTAAGTGCCCTCACATTCAGTGACTACCAGTGCCACCTGATAAGTTGCATAAACTGTGGACAGAAAAAGTACCACCAGCACATGTTGGCATATCTCTGATACAGTAATGTGTGACTTACAGAAAAAAAAATGGAAAGACATGTGTACCTTATTTCACAAGAGTGATCTACAGTCCTTATATAGATCTAAGAACATGCGTGAACGCATACGCTATTTACTCCTTGTCTCATATTTCAACATGACTCTTTGTGTATCTTATATCAACATACCTCCCCTTGTAACAATGTATATCCCTACTTTACATCCCTTTGACATGATCATGCCCTTCCTCCGACCCTTGTATCATACTACCTCCCTACCGTCCCCTGAATCATAATCCCTCCCTCCTTCCCCTGTATCATAATCCCTCCTTGTACAAATCTCCCGCCTCCCTTAGTCATATGAACCACCCCATATAACTCCTCTCTAGTGTCAGGAGACACCATCTCAACCACCCGGGGGAGTATTGTACCATTCCCCTTATATGTATATGTATATATGCCCCCCACTGTGTGCCCCCACTGTATCCTAGAACTGCAGACGTGTTCAGCGTTCACAGCACTGAGCCCTGTGGAACTCCGCTATAGTCACTTCCCTCCATGATGAGTAATTTCCCCTTAATACTGTTCTTATTTCCTTTTTTTCTGAGAAAATCTTGCATCACAGTACAGTCTGCCTCGGTTTCCTCCTTGATGGTATAGTTTCCATAAAAGTCTTTGGTGCGGTACTGTCAACTGCTTGCTTGAAATCTAGGTAGATACTATCCACTCACCCTTGTCTTTTCTGTAGTTTCTGCAACTCTGTCATAACAGCTTAGTGTGTGTGTGTGTGTGCAGAGCAGCACGTTCAGGCCTAGTCTGTTACTTACAGTCCATGTGTGTATGTGTGCGTGCGTTTGTACAGATCAGCACTTTCAGGCCTAGTCTATTACTTTCACTCCGTGGTTGTGTGTGTGTGTGTATGTACAGGCCTTGTCTATTACACCCCTTCCACCTTCCCTCCCTCCCCCCCTCTCTCTCTCATACCTTGCAGGTATTATTCATCTGTTTTATATGAAAAAAAAAATCAGTATAAAAAAAAGTGCATGCATAGAGTAAGTATGTGGCTGTATTCCTAAATTCTCCATTTCCATATTATTCTACTTTATGCTAATCCTATAAAATTCCTTCAGGTTTTTCAGTCCTGCAAGGTATTACTTCCTCTTGTTTCCTGGGCGGCAAATGCCGGAGGGTCTGGAGGGTGGGGGAGAGAGCCTTCTGTTGTGCTATCCTTTTCTCCTGCTCCTATAATTATAGCACTGTATTAGTATTAAGGCCGGACCGCCTCGTAGCGACAGTAAGGTCTGTGTATCTATGTAACTCTCTGTAACTCCTTCCGCCCACTGCATCTGCCTTCCTCCCCCATCCCCGCCTCCATCGCCATCACACTACACACCCTGGTATATCCCATTACAACTCTTGACAACGGCATAATGCCATAGCTACCTTTTCTCGCTACCATCTACACCCAGTCAACTTTATCCCATCACGTCATAATTATAAGTTTAGAAACTCTCCAGTCACCTCCTGCCGACGATAAAATTCTTATTTATTGGATTATTTCTTGCTTCTTGTGATACTGCTCAGCTTCGAAATGACATCTCGTCATCTGACACATTTCCTGTACTTGTTAATTTCCCTCACATTCATCGCACCTACCCCACCTACCACATGAAGATAAGATTGGCTATATACGACCGTATTATCACACGCTTAGGAATTTTCTAGCACCTCTTGGCGGTTCATTTTACCGATTACACGTAAAATAGGCTCCTCTGTGGTATTCAGTTCTAACATCTACGGCAACCTACGCAGTGTGCATAGATAACAAACAGCATAATATTAGCCTAACGTGCCATACTGAAATACTCTTGTAAGGTTAAATTACAAAGTCTCACGCCTAGAGGCTGTTGAGCAGCGGATACTCTGGCATATCAGTTAATGACAAGCGGCTTCCGGAAAAGAAAACCATGACTTTTTCCACAGCATCAGTCAAAACGCGACCACAGTCGGCTGCGTTCGAGTGGTACAGTTTACAGTATTTTCTGGCCTACACACACTCACAACCTTCAGGGATTAGTTTGGACATCTGTGAAGCACCAAGGTAATTCTTATTGACCACTAATTTATTCATATTTTGTCCTTTTCATAATGCGTTTTTTTTTTTTTTTGTTACATTTGTTTCGACTGGTGTTAACCACTGAAAGCGAATTCGTCTTATCAAATTATCCTCTTAATAGTTGCTCTCCACTGACGTACTATATTCGATGTTATTCGAGCTGACAGAAAAGCTGTGTTAAAGTCAGCAGACATTGGTGTTGAAAGTAAGGAGCCATTTATGTTGTAACTGGAGAGAAATGGCTAGAAAAGCACGGGCGCTTCTTTAGGCGATTGAATACTTAGCCGTCCTTGCGAGAACGGCTAAGAAACTTTTTTTTTGGGGGGGGTGGAGGGGGGATCTATACTGACACCGTCAAAAATGACTGTTCAGATCAGAAACGGTCCATTCTTTGAGGTTTGAGTTTTTATCGGTTTATAAAATCAACAGAAATAGGCTTGCAGCTTAATAAACAAAATATTGCTTTATTATTATTATTTTCATTGAACAGGTCCACACAGCAGATCCTTACATGACGTATTGTTTAGATAGCCATAGTTTCAGCTCATCCTGTAATCCTACCTTTAACTGGAAGTAAGTCATGGGCCAAAGTTTCACACCAAAGGAAGTGCCCCAGTTGTCCGGCTTCGGTGGTATTTAGAAGAACAGTTCGGGGTGAGGTAGAGAAGTTTCAATGGGTCTTCGTTCGTTGCGAACCCCTGGTCACGACTTCCCTTCAAGCAGATGCAGAAATAGTGAAGAGAATCTGACTTAAAGGTATAGTTGTATTTACTTTAGACAGATTTTAAGCTAAAATACCCTACTAATATAAAAGTACTACACGTAATTATTCCGTTGCTTACACAGGGTTTAGAGCTCCTTTTCTCTCCACAGCACCCAAGACAACTATGAGACACATCCCGGATACCGCCATGATAACAGTCACCTTGGGCTCTCTTCTCACTCCGTACTTATAGAAACTTCATTTATTGAAATATTTATTGTTATAACGGTATACAGAGCACATATACAACAAAAAGAGGAGGTGGGTCTTGCCACACACCTTCAGCAAACATTTCTACCCAGTCACTTATTACAAATTTGTACATGCTTTTAAAATTGACTGGGTGGTTCTTCGTAGCACTTGTTATGACTTTTTTTTTGTATGCAGTATTACACTTTGACATTCTCTTGCATGTATATTAAAAATATTTTAGTGTTGGCAAGAATATTACATTTTTAAAAGGCGTTATTGCACAGTGAATTTCTTTAATGCCATGCACTGAGAGGTCTTCCCAATAATAATAATAATAATAATAAGTAACCTATTTACATATTGTGTAGCCACAATAAGGAAGCTTCGCCATATTTATGGTAAAGAATGAAATTTTTGGCATCATAAACAAGTCTGACCTTTTAAAGTAACTCATGGTCACGAAAGTTTGGAACATGCACTTAAATTAAACAGTGGGGACTGGGTGGCTCAGTGGTAGAGCGCTTGACTTGAGATCAATGGGTCAAGAGTTCGCGACCCGGCCAGATAGCTGCCCTGCTGGGAGAGGTAGCACACACTCCCGTCACCTAGCGGGGCCATATGATCTGTCAAGGTCTAGCTCGGGGAATCCATTTCCCAATTTTAAAATTAAAAAAAAAATCCGATTAGATTAACCTAAAGTAGTTTCTTTGTATTATCAACATGATCTGAAGACAAAGGTGTGGAAGAAATAAATGAAGCATGGGTACATTATACATTTGTCCAAATAACGGGCTAACTGTATGCTTAACTATAACCATATTCCTTTCAGATAATAAGAGGGACCACAGCTATATTTCTGTAAAGTTACAGCTTTTGTGTTTTTCTCTAAAACGTGCGACAAAGAAAGCACAGAGCAGATTTGAATTTGGTGCTTTTCACTTGGCTAAATGGCAAAATATTCAGCCAAAACTCTTAGCAAACTTTTTTATCTTAGGATTTTCAGCCAAGCAGCTGTATCTCAATTAGTTTATGCGATATTTCAATTTCAAATATGCAATTTTTGCACCAAAAATGAGTATATGACCTTCAAAAATAGTTCAATTAAGGTCATTTATATTTGGCACAAGTACTTGGGTTCATGCTTGGGTTACCCTAGGGTAGCTTCCTGTATAATACTATCAAGATCTAAGAAAAAAAAATGTGCAAAAAAATAATACTTACGAAAACAATAAGCTTCGCCATTTATGTGGCGAAACAATACTAATGATTATGTCATGGCAGTGAAGATGTGCAAGAGAGCCTGCTAAGCCTACGGGACATGATTAGTTATAGGGGAGGGCTCATTAGCCCCTTCAGTTCGATGACGCATTTTTAGTTTATTTTTGCTATCCAGACGATTGTTTTTGGATTATTAGAGGATTTTTTTTTTTTTTTTTTTTTTTTTTTACTGTAGGGATCAGATGATTAGTGTATTTTCTTCATTAATCTCTCCATACTAGCTAGGAAGCTCACCAGAACAATATAAATAACACTGTGGCATTAAAAGTAAACTAAAATTACTTAACCAGGCACAGGGGATTACAGTATATGTACTGCTTTTACTCTAACCCTTTGCGGCTTATTTCACGTAGCTCAGTGGCAGAAAGAGTACCACGGCACAGCATCCTTCACGTAGTATTTCTTCATGACAGATCACATCCTAATGTATTCTTATAACTCGGCAAGTCATGATGGAGAGAGAGCAGTTTCAAGGCAAATTAATACCCCCCAAAAAAGTTTAGTGTTATATTGTGCGTCTTACAGATGAATCTTTAATTTTACTTTTGCTACCTCCGAGCGATTTGATTCAGCTATGCAAACATTACACGTTCAAAGGGTCGACATCTTTAAACAGCTCTTCTTTTTTTTTTTTTTTTTTTTTTTTTTGCTATCTCCAAACGCTTTTATTCAATTTAGACTTTTCGAACTTGAAGGTTTAGATACAGCCCTATACCGTTACCAGTCTGAAAGTTGCAAGAATGAAATAAGCCACAAAAATACGTCATCGGATGGAAGGGCTTTGAAAACTATTTCTAACCCCTCTAGATCGAAAAATGTATCCTCAACTGAATAAAATCGTCTAAAGGTGGCTAGATTACAGTTAAATGTCATTATAATCAAGTAAATAATGTTATAAATGTCAGGTTTTTACAAAATCGACTTAAAGCAGTTAGTATGAGAGAGAGAGAGAGGGAGGGAGAGCGAGGCATGACATTTTTCTCCTGATTTCGTCAACACATTTCCTGCACTTTCTCTTAGAATTTAAACAGCTCAACCTCGAACTTCCTGAATAACAAGTAAACTGTTTTTAAAAATTTGTTATTGCTCCCCCCCTCCTCTCTTTCATCCCGAATGAAGTAAAAGACGATTAAAAGAGAGGGAGTGAGCTGCAATTGCAAACGAGAGAGAGAGAGAGAGAGAGACTTTGTCAAGGAAGTGCTTTATTGAAGGCGTTATCTCTGGATCACACTATCTTATCGCTCTCACATACTCACGCTCACACCTCCACTCTTTGTATGAGATTGAAACTGGTTTTTAATTTTGGAATTTTATGACTAATACTTTACAGGTAGTTATTTCTATTTTTTTCAAATAATATGTTAATGTAACAGCCATCCTTTGTAATAAAACCCACTGTCGGGTTAATTTTTTCGTTTGTATAATAACCACTATTGTTATAATTATTATTGTTTTTATTATTATTATTATTATTATTATTATTATTAACAAGTGTTGAAACTGTCTGTTATCATTACCATTACTTATACCATTACCACTACCATTGTACTGTCGCTTTCAGTTGCCTTTTAGTCTGCTGAGTGAGTGAGTGTGCTACTGTGAGCACTCCATTTCTAACTCTGATCCACCTTTCACGGTGCTCCGTATCCATTTCTCGTCATCTGGTCCAAACTGAAGGATAATGGATTGACAGTTGAAACAGAAATTGTGAAATACTGAATGATATTGTCTCCAAAACTTTCCGATAATAATGGAGTGTCTTGAACATAACATTTGTATCCCATAATCTTGTTGCACAGTGGTTCGTATCAGATTTTCTCAGCAGGGCCTTTAGTGGTGTAGAATAGATTTATAACTGGAGTAAATACTGTGATACTGAAAATAATAATAATAATAATAATAACCCGTCCAAAACTGCCGAAAATGACGAAGGATTATAAATTTTTATTCTCGCCAGAATCGGTCTCTGGTGTTAACACAAGCATTTATCTCTCATACTTATCAGTATAATTAAAGTGTTTGAGTCTTGCCTTCAGGGATGTCAAAAAGTCACGATTGATTTCAAAGTCGTAGCGTCTCTCATGTTCCCACCTGCCTGTATTCTCGTTGACTTTGGAGATTTCGTAAATTTATCCTGTCCCCGAGATTTTCAAACACCTCTTTCCTAGTGATGTATTTTGCTTATTACTCTTTAACATCCTCTTGTGTTTTATAGATGAAAACCGTGTCGATAATAACAAGACAAATGGGGTATATTTGATAGCGGCGCTAACGCGGACCTTATCCACTTCCCAGAAACCCAAATGGTGTCCTTTGTCTGGATATACCCCACGCACGTACACCACTCACACCCCAGAGGGACACCACGCACCACGGGCACGCCCCAGCCACGCACCAACACTAGAAAAATCGAAATGAAATGAGAAACCTGTACTTTACACAGGAAAAATCATCCAATATATTACCACTATGCCGGGAATCGAACCCGGGACTCAGGTGAGAGCCAGGCAGTATACCACTACACCACGACTTCTGACTTGACGTAAGTGCTTGGGATACATTAAAAGCATCTACTTGCCCGAGTGCTAGGGGGTTATCTCATCCTCTTGATGCCCACAGTGGGGGCGGAGGGACATTGGTTACAAGATCGTGACAATGTGCGGTAACTTTTACATGGTCGTGGTGTAGTGGTATGCTGCCTGGCTCTCACCTGAGAGTCCCGGGTTCAATTCTCGGCATAGTGGTAATATATTGGATGACTAGAAATATCCCAACCACTGAACACCCCCTCCCACCATAAAATTCAACGGTTGTTATTTGCCAGATCTCGTCGTTCAGGAAGGTATACAGTGACTCAGTGAACGAGTGAGTGACGCAGGGACACTGGATTTATCCGAGACTATTGGTGCGGCAAAAAGATATTGTTATGCTACGTATTTGCGGGTCGGTTTCTAGCCCTTAAATACGCAGGCTACAGCGGGTCCCTATTGTAGACCGGGTCGGTAACTCTAAGAAATAGGACTAGACACAAAAACAAGGCGGTGACTGTTACACACATGTATTACAAATATCCTTCCAGAGACAATAATACATCAACAATTACAGTAGATGCTGGGGTTGCCGGGGATTGGTTAACAACTCAACACAAGGTTTTACTTGATTGAAAATCTGTCACTATACCGGCTGGTAGAAAGTATGGTATTATTTACTCAGCACTTATGGCACATAAAATACACTTATGATTCAGGACACAGGAATGAATTTACTACAATTTCCCAATCGTATAGCACTGGACGGCACTGGTATATGAATTACGTTAACACCTGTGTCATAGACACTCAGCTGGCCGGAAGTCTATCTCAGGTAGAGTCGGTCGTGCAGTGATCACTGAAGGGGGGACTGTGGTATTCTAGCGGGACATTTGGAGATGCCTAGACATACCCTAACTAATGTGCCCGGACACTGGGGTGGGTAGAGGTTTATTTAATACACAAGGGGAAGGCACGATGGGAATAATATCTTTTCCTTCTGTTAGCCACTGAGGTGTTTCACTCGCGTGCCCGTGTACTAGAGAGGGAGAGTTTTAATAAACAAGGGAATGGCACAATCGGCATAATATTATTGTTCTGTTGGTCACTGTGGCGTTTCGTTCACTGGGGGATGCACGGGACTCCACTCGGGATATAAATTGGGCCAAAGTTACTGTTAGGCTCGTCCAATCTTACACTCTGGACTCCTGGTCACTTGTCACTAGAATATACTATAGGGAATCACTCGCATGGTATAAACTAATGCACGCATATATCTGTGTCTAGAAAGCACACACACATAGGAAAAGTCCACTCACTTCACTATCACTTGTGGGCTGCAGGTTGATTCCTCCGCCCGGAGGAAGGGCAGAGTGACGCGCCCCTGGACAGGGCTCCACACGTAGTCGTGGGACTAGGGGCTCGGCCTGAAGAGAGCCAGGAGATGGGCCTGACGTCAAGTCTGGGGCAGACTCAGAGAGGTTTCGCCCACAGATAAGTTGCACCCTGGTGTTTGGGGCAACTCCCAGGGTGACTGAGGACCCAGGGTACTGGAACCCGGGGTGGCTGGACTGCGGCAACGGCTGGAGGGCAGCGGCGCCGTCGGGGTCGTCACATGGGGACCTCAGGCCGGGGGAATAGTGGACAAGGCCCAATGTTGGCTGCGGGGTCTGCTGGGGCTCTGCTTTGGCCGCCGTTCACACTGGTAGAGTTGCAGGGAACCAAGGCCTTGAGTGAGACCTTGCCACGGCTCGAGGGAGGGGTCCTCTCTGGCTGCAGGATCTCCTGTGGGAGAGAAGCAGACTGTTGCCTGCTCTACCTCCGGCCTGACGTGACTAATGGCCGACGTCGTAGTGGCACAGGGGCTAACAACTTCAGTGCGGCTTGTGGCCTGCTCTACCTCTGGCCTGACGTGACTAATGGCCAACGTCGTGGTGGCACAGGGGACAACAGCTTCAGTGCAGCTAGTGGTATGCTCTACCTCTGGCCTGATGTGACTAGGGGCCGACATCGTGGTGGCAGAGGGGACTGCAGCTCCAGGGTGGCTAGTGGCCTGCTCTACCTCTGGCCTGATGTGACTAGGGGCCGACATCGTGGTGGCAGAGGGGACTGCAGCTCCAGGGTGGCTAGTGGCCTGCTCTACCTCTGGCCTGACGTGACTAGTGGCCAACGTCGTAGTGGCACAGGGGGTTGTGGCTCTGGTGTGGCTAATGGCCCGTACCGTGGAGCTAAGAGGACTAGTAGCAGAGGGACGGACTATGGGCGATCCTGCCTCATACCCAGTACGGCTCGTGGCCAGTACTGCAACTCTACCAGTGTGAACAGCAGCCGAAGCGGAGCCCCAGCAGACCCCACAGCCGACGTCAGGCCCTGTCCACTACTCCCCCGGCCCGAGGTCCCCGTGTGACGACCCTAATGGCGACGCTGCCCTCCAGCTATTGCCGCAGCCCAGCCACCCCGGGTTCCAGTACCCTGGGTCCTCAGTCACCCCGGAAGTTGCCCCGAACACCAGGGTGCGACTTACCTGTGGGCGAGACCTCTCTGAGTCTCTCCCACACTCGACGTTGGGCCCGTCTCCTGGCTCTCTTTAGGCCGAGCGCCTAGTCCCACGACTATGTGTGGAGCCCTGTCCAGAGGCACGTCACTCTGCCCTTCCTCCGGATGGAGGAATCAACCTGCAGCCCACCAGTGGTAGTGAAACGAGTGAACTTTACCTATGTGTGTGCTTTCTAGACCCAGATATATGTGTGTGCATTAGTTTATACCATGCGAGTGATTCTCTATAATATATTCTAGCAATAAGTGACCAAGAGCCCAAGTGTAAGATTGGACGAGCCTAATAGTAACTTTGGCCCAATTTATATCCCGAGTAGAGTCCCGTGCATCCCCCAGTGAACGAAACGCCACAGTGACCAACTGAACAACAATATTATACCAATCGTGCCATTCCTTTGTTTATTAAAACTCTCCATCCCCCATGCACCGGCACGCGAAACATCTCAGTGGCTAACAAAAGGAAAAGATATTATTCCCATCGTGCCTTCCCTTTGTGTGTTAAACCTCCATCCACCCCAGTGTACAGGCACATTAGTTAGGGTATGTCTGGGCACCTCCAAATGCCCTGCTAGAATACCGCAGTCCCCCATTCAGTGATCATCGCGTGGCCGACTCTACCTGAAATAGACTTCCAGCCGGCAAGTGTCTATGACACAGGTGTTAACGTAATTCATATACCAGTGCCGTCCAGTGCTATACGAGACTGGAAGATTGTAGTAAATTCATTCCTGTGTCCTGAATCATAAGTGTATTTTATGTGTCATAAGTACTGGGTAAATATTACCATACTTTCTACCAGCCGGTACAGTGACAGATTTCAAGTCAAGTAAAACCTTGTGTTAAGTTGTTAACCCATCCCTGGCCAACCCAGCCTGTAATGTATTTGTTGATGTACTATTGTCTCTGGGAAGATATTTGTACTACATGTGCGTAAGTCACTGCCTTGTTTTTGTGTCCAGTTCTATTCCTTAGAGTTATCAACCTGGTCTGGAATAGGGACCCGCTGTAGCCTGCGTATTTGAGGGCGAGAAACCGACCCACAAATATGTAGCATAACACTTCTCTTGTTTCCCAGTGTGAATCCCTTTATATTATCCTGCCTGTAGGCTTGCCAACCCTCCCGGATTCGCCGGGATTCTCCCTGATTCCTGTATAATCTCCTGTCTCCCGAACTGGATTCTTAATCTCCCGGAATCTTAGAAAAATATATTCTATCTGTCTATCTATTGCCAAACGCCTCAATCCCGCACGGGATGGCCACAAACAAATCGCCTCCATGTCGATGTCCCCCGCCATTTCACTGCCCTGCTCCCAGCTTACACTCCCCTCTCTCATATACCTCCCCACTCCTTCCCTCCACCTCATCCTCGGCCTCCCCCTCCCTCTCCCCCCCTCCATCTCACTCACATACTCTATACTCTCCTCATCAGTCTCTCACTCTCCATCCTCTCCACATGTCCAAACCACCTTAACGTGTTTCTCCTAACACTTCTTATCACGTCCACATCCACACCACCACGCTCCTTCACTTCCTCATTTGTTAAGCTGCCGTCACACTGGGACAAAAGTGGCTAACATGCAAGCCAGTTTTGCGAGTCGCTAGCCAAACTGACTCACGGTGAGCGAGATTTTGCTTGCGAGGCGAAATGGGTAACAATTTTCGCTCACAGCTTGTTGGTGGGATTGGAACTCAAATGAGCCTATATTAATTTTGTAATTGGTGAGAAAATATTATGTGTTTTCATAGTAGGATACTTTAACTAAATTTGTTAAGTAAGTACAATTTAATTCTTGAGGTTTTTTATTCATTTTTATTTTTGTTCTTGTAGTCTGAAGTAAATATTCGGACACTCGGGTGACCAGCCGCGGAGGCCGTCTACTTTGTTTCCAAACAACAAGTAGAAATTAGACTTCAATATGGATCCTGCAGCAAGGAAAACTCTGGTAGACTGCTTTGTGACTCTGGAGTTGCTAAAGTACGTGAAGCGGTTACAGAAAACTGGGGAAAAGGGAGTGGGTACTTCATGGTGGTTTACAAATGCCCACGGGGCGCCTAGGCAGATGACATCACGATGATCACGATACTGTTACCCGTTTCGGCTTACAAGAACATACGAGTGTGATGGACACTTGACTCTGCTAACCGTTTTGCCTCACAAAAGCTGCTTGCATGTTAGCCACATTTGGTCTAGTGTGACGCTGCCTAAAGTCTGTCTCTCCATGTGACTCCACATGCTCCTCTCAAGTAACTCATTTCCACTGCTCTCACTCTTGACTTCTGTCCCTCCAACAGGGTCCAAGCTTCACTTCCATATGTTGGAGTTGGTATCACAATTCTGTCATGTAGCAACTTTCTCACTTCCATGCTCACTTCCCTGTTTCTTATCACTGCTTTCGAGGAACCAGCAACCTTCCTTCCCTGCTGCGCCCTTTCAAGCACTTCACCCTCCAGACTTCCATCCTTACTCATCACACTACCCCTGTACATTCACTGACTTCACTTCTCTCGAAGACCATCACTTTACTCTTCCCTACATTCACCTTTAGATTCCGCTTCTTACTCTTTCTCCCAAACTCATCTACCAAGCCTTGCAGCTTCCCTTCGTCTTCACTCAACAACACAGTATCATATTCAAACAACAGTACAGGGAGTTTCCAAACACTGCCTTCTCTCACTAAGGCCGCTTCAACATCTACTGCCCGACCTTATATCTCTTTTATAACCCCATCCATATAGAGATTGAACAACCATAGAGACGACACATCCTTGATTCAATCCAACCTTTAAATGGAAAAATTCACTCAGTTTGTCATCTACACGCACTACGGCCTTAGCACCCTCATACATACTCTTCACTGCCTTCAACAACTTCCCATCTACTCCATATATTCCTAATACTTTCCACAATCCTTGTTTTATCCACCCTGTCATATGCTTTCTCCAGATCCATGAAGGCTGCATACAACTTCTTTCCCTTCTCTAGAAACTTTTTTACTAAAGATCTAAGAGTGAATATCTGATCTACACAACCTCTTCCCTTCCTAAAACCTCCCTGCTCTTCTCCAACTAATTCCTGTGTTATTTTCCCTAACTCTGTCAATAAGTATCCTACCATATACTTTTCCTATTACACTAAGAAAGGGGGCACGGTGGCTCAGAGGTAGAGCATTAAGCTCGGGACCGGGGGGTCGCGAGTTCGAGCCGCGCCCGGGACTGCCGTGCCGGGAGGGGTAGCTCCCTCCTGTTACCTAGCGGGGCTATATGATCTCATTGTAAGGTCTAGCTCGGGGGATTCTTTAATCCCTTTTTTTACACTAAGAAGGCAAATGCCCCTATGATTACCACACACTTCTTTTTCCCCTTTTCCTTTGTACAGGGGGACAATTATACCTGACTTCCAATCCTCCGGGACTCTAACTTCCTCCCAGGCCAATCTGCACACCTTCCACATCCATTCTATTACTATCTCTCCCCCATGCTTCAGCATTTTACCACATGTAATGGGGTGTATAAAAGCCCGCGTTGCCCAGAGGCAAAATGGGGATCCTCTCTTTGGCTCAGTGGTTAATGTGCGCGCGATTCAAGCGCGAGGGCCTGAGTTCGAATCTCGGCCAGAACAGTGGTTAATTTATTCAGTTTCATTTCAGTTATTACATTGGTCGGCAGCGGTGTGGGATGTGAGGTAAGGGCCTTGAGGGTCATATGTCGTGTTGACAGCCTTACATCCTGGTGGTGGCCTCCAATGCTACGCTACCATGTGGGAGAGCGAAACTGACCAAATTAATCACCAGGGGGAGAAAAGAGTGATGTAATGGGGTGTATAAAAGCCCGCGTTGCCCAGAGGCAAAGTGGGGATCCTCTCTTTGGCTCAGTGGTTAACGTGCGCGCGATTCAAGCGCGGGGGCCAGAGTTCGAATCTCGGCCAGAACAGTGATTAATTTATTCAGTTTCATTTCGGTTATTACACACACACTCCATCAATTCCTGGGGCTTTCCCCATTTTAACTTTCTTCATTGCTTCTACCACTTCCATGCTACTGATTTCGTCCTCTCTTCTCACAACCCTCCTCCTCCCAGCTTTTCCCCAGCCACTTATACTTGCATTACTTTCTTTATGTTCAACAAATCATCAGAGTGTTCTCTCCATCTGTTCACTTTTTCTCCCTTCTCCACTAGTAATCTACCATTTTTATCTTTCACACCCCCACTGACTTCGTTGGCACCCTGTCTAGCTCTCTTTACCTCCTTCCAGAACATTTTCTTACATTCCCTCCACTTTGCACTCAAATTCTTTCCAAATTCCTCATCCACTTTCTTCTTACTCTCTCTTACTAATCTTTTCACCTCTCTCCTCCTTTCTACATATATCTCTCTCTTCCGTCTCTCAACTTCTTCAATGCCCCTGTTCCTCATCCACTCATTATATGCTTTCTTCTTTTGTGCCACAGCCTCTCTCACCTCTTCGGTCCACTATGCTGTTCCTTGAACCCCCTTTCGTCTTCTCTTCACCCCACACACCACCTCACATGCTTCACAGATTTCTTTTGTGAATATCTTGCACACACCTTCCACGTCCCCCATCTGCTCCAATCTATATTTACCCAGTCGCTCCTCCACTTCCCTTTTATATTCAGCCTTTTATTCTTGTAACTTTTCTACCCTCGTTGTAAGAACTACTTCCTCCTGTCCTTCCCTTCTTCTCTTCATCCATTTTTTTTGGACCCTGACTCTGACTGCCACCAAGTGGTGGTCAGGAAGTCCACTCCCCCAGCCTCGATATACTCTTGCATCCATTGCACATCTTCTCATCCTTTCACCCCCACACACATAGTCAATCATTGCCTTCCGTTCATTCAGTTCACCATCCACCCTTTTCAACACTCGCCATGTATACCTATGGATCATCTTGTGCCTGAAGAGGGTGTTAGCTATCACCAACCCCCTCCCTGCACAAATGTCCACTAAAGCACTGTCATTCTCATCCATTTCTGCAGGCACGCCCAACTCACCAACCACTCCATCCACCTTCACATTCCCTACTTTTCCATTCTGTTTTCAGTAAAATGCAGTAGCAGTGTAGCACATTAATATGTAATTATTTTCTAAACGTAATGTAACACGAAACGTGACAGAACAGACAGCAATGGACGTGGTAAGTGTACACGTACTGCACAGGATAGGTGGTGGAGAAGGATCAGGTGCTGAACCCTAGTCCAGTCCCGTCGTCAGTTATGCAAATTGCACCCGCCATGCGCGACGTTTCACGGTGTGTTACAGTCCATCAGACACTCACTCAGATTATATCATGGCAGATAGGAATTTAACAAAAAGGAAAAAGTATTACTGTACCTTCAAGGATGAATGGTTACAGCAATTTGAGTGGTAAAAAAAATGAAGGAGAATGTAGGCTTTGCCGAAACTTTTTCTGTGAAATATGAGGGATTGCGAGGTATTACTAGCCACTGTGACTCTGACAAGCACAAAAAGTCCGTAGGAAATGAAAAGGAACGTAAGAAAAGTGCAAGTATTAGTACTTCCCCCCCCCAATCAGAAACTCTGCTGAAGGCGTTCTGGCAACTGCAGTAGAACTCCCTGCAACTTATCATTGACTTAGGCATCATCACAGCTATGACAGTCAAGATTGTGGAAATAAGTTATCTAGTGTGATGTTTAATGATTCTTCTATTGCTAAAAAGTTTGCATGTGGACGCACAAAAGCGAAAATGTGTTAGCACCAGCCGGACAAGAGATTCTAACTGATGATCTTAAAAGAGCTAAATACTTCTCCCTAGGGATAAATGAATTAAACTGTGGTAAATTTGAAAATGATTCCAGTGATTGTGCAATATTTTTCAGAAGAGAGTGGCTGCAGTGGCATTAAACTCTGTCTTTTGGATTTTGATGAAGATTCACAAGAAATAAGTGAAGCCATAAAAAACCGGAATCTTTGTCTATCTATCTATCTATTGCCAGACGCCTCAATCCCGAACGGGGTGGCCACAAACAAATCGCCTCCATGTCACTCTGTCCCCTGCCATTTCACTACCACGCTCCCAACTCACACCCCCCTCTCTCATATACCTCGCCACTCCATCCCTCCATCTCATCCTCGGCCTCCCCCTCCCTCTCGCCCCCTCCACCTCACTCACATACACTCTCCTCGTCAATCTTTCACTCTCCATCCTCTCCACATGCCCAAACAGAAAAAAAGTTAGATGTGTGGTAACGAAAATTTTAAATCCAACCGTTTTTGTGTCACCAATGTAGAGCTTCCAGTTAATTAATGAAAATAAGAAGAAGAGATACCAACGTTATGAATCAGAGTTACGAGAGTAGGTTGCCACCACCCAGCGAATGCCAGGAAAGAATTACTTGCTCTATAGCAAGTTGAAGAGTACTGGGGCCTTGCGAATAAATGACTAGGGTAGCGTGAGTTATATAGAGTGCGTGAATCGTAAGATAGCAATACACTTTGCGGACCATTCAATCTCACAAATAAACTTCCCAGAGGATAATAGATTCAAACACAATGAAAGTTTAACCTAAAAATTTACTAAGTGTAAACATATAGATACAAGGAACTAGGTATTGATCAAATTAACCATAGATTACTTACGGGATATGAATTACTAGTAACTATAAGAACATTACTCCTTCACAGTGATATTACCCCAGGGCAAATCAGATATACAAAAAAAAAGTTCAATGAATGCAAGAGTACTACACCTCCGCTGAACAAATTCTCGGATTGATTCTAACATACTTTTATGAACAGAGTTCCTCACAGTTGGACTTAAGCACGATTTATATTCACATGCACATATAATACATAGATTTCACCTCTTAACCTACCATTTACAAGTTAACCCTATCTCCAGTGTATCTAACAATCTCATATACCAAATAAATAAATTCACAATGACCTAATATGAAGCCAGTACTCCAATGGCCTCGTATGGGCTCCTTGGTTAATGACCTTGGAAAAATCACATAGCAGAGTATGTCTTTGGGACCGAGTTCCTTCCCACACTTCTCACTTCGAGTCTCACAAACAACTCACCCAATGATAATATAGGAATTACGTGAGTTATCGAATCGACACTCAAGATCCTGAATGTAATTTACCACAACTTCCTAGATCAGAGGAAATCAGTCAAACAGGCTTACAACTCGTTCCCAATATTCCTAAAGGTGTATATAAAATTACAGTATTACTGTGGACCGATGATTCTTATCGAGTTTAGTGAATCTGAGAGGGGGAGGGAGAATTTCTCGTGTAACAGGCACCACGAGAAGAACCATGCGGTTACTTCCGTCGTCAGGCAGACGGTTACGATGGAAACTACGGCAATCTGTAAAGTTCGAGGAGCAGCAGTGGAGTGACTCCCTCGAGGCCTCTTGCGTCCTACGCTCCCCGGTTGTCCTATCATTGGAAATTGGAACTGACCGACAAATTCCTCTGCAAGATTACCGTCTACACCAACTCACAAGGAATATGAAATAAGATGTTCACACTCGACATACATAGACGGACTGACTTACGATGTTTAAAATTTTGTGGTAATCGTATGGGACTGACAATTATATCGAAGCCCAAACCAACGAGTGTTGAAACTAATTATATCCATGTGGCGATACGTTTCTAGTCACGGGTGTAACGCAGATTTTAAGATTTGCAAATTTCCATTATTGGCAATTAGAATTTAACTAAGCTTTAATTCACTACTATGTAGTATAAAAAGATGATAATACCAAACCTGACTTACAAATTATGAATTCAAAGTATGAATACAAACTTTCGTGATTATTAAACTCGTGCTAAACTTTTGCCTCTCTCTACACCGTGGGAAAGCAATGGCATAGTGCTTCTCAGCTCACGTAATCGCTCTATACAGTTCCTCTATTACTAGTATTTCACTTTCCGCCATAAATATCAACAAGGAACAAGCCTAAAGATGAGTTGGATGATCACTCCCTATCCACTGCAGATGAATTAATTAGGGGTTCAGGGCTACACTTACATCACACTTATGTTACTTATACTACTCTTATATTAACTTACATTACACTTATACTAACTTAAGTATACTTAAATTACCCTTAAAATTACGGAACTACTGATGTAAATTGCATAGCTGGGTTTTCTGCTGATAATGCATCGGTCAGCTTCACGAGACATGTTTCTGTGTATGAAAAACTGAAACAGGAAGTACCAACCATCACAAGGGCGAACTGTAAATGCCACATTCCTACACACTTGCAAAAAATTTGCTCTGAAGGCCATTTCTTTTGATGTAGAAGCACTTATATTAAAAGTGTACAGTGAGTTTTCTTCATCTGCAGAGGACAAGTGAACTTGTATCTTTCTTTGATTTTGTAGACTGGAGTACAGATAAATCCTGAGGCATACCCCTACTATACTCTATTTTTTTCCCCCAGCTGATGATCCACTTTCGTGAATGTGGCACCTGCGACTCCTGCCGTGTGATTGATTGGTTTCAATTTCATACCTGAAGTATCATATTCACAAAAAAAAAAAAAAACAGTTGTACCTTATATTCCAATTCTCATAAATGCTGTTTTGCAGTGTCATTGTACTATACAAACAGACATGAAACGAGTATGTGCATCACCCAAACGGACAATGAATTTGAGGAAGTTGAATTTGAATTGAAACATTTATTGTTGTGAAAGGTACAGAGTTGTTGCTTCTCCTTATATATATATATATATTTAAATAAACGCTTTTGGCTGGGTAAGTGCAAATAAAATGTATCTTAATACTTAGACACTTTTTACATTAGACAATAGTACCATTCTAAGTAAATCAGCGGTTTGGTGGAAGTGGGGAGGCGAATGCAACAGTCGCTACAGAGGAGGGGGACACGAGAGACGGCCAGGCGGGAGAAACAAGTCTCGTCTTGCAAGATGTCAGACTTTATTATGGATCACACCTACTCCATTGCTTCGATACCTTCGCCCCTATTATCCACAAGTATATATATCCGTAAGTATTTATACAGTATTTATTTATTTATTAGAGATGCAACAACTCAGTACCTTTTACAACAACAATAAATATTTCTATTCAAATTCAACTTCTTCAAATTCATTGTCCGTTTGGGTGAAGCAAGGATTCATACTCGTTTCATGTCTGTATAGTACAATGACAATGCAAAACAGCATTTATGAAAATTGGAATATAAGGTACAGTCACTCAGAAAAGACCCCCCCTGAGCGATAGGCCTTGTAACTGGCGGCTCTCAGTTTTGGTAACTGCACCTGACTTCAGGGGTAGGGAGGGTGAGGAGTGGTGTTTG